>JAYJMG010185126.1:0-19539 GCA_036873935.1 Stomotoca atra
CGAATTTTTCATCAAATACGCGAAATACGCGAAATTCGCGAAAATTAGTACGCGCGAAAATTAGTACGCTTAAGGTATGTTAGGTATATACTTGATTAAGGACTCAGGATACCCTTTTGAGCAAAATATGGAAAATTTTGTCAAATTTTTTTTCCCTGAAAGATAAAAGAATACCTTAGAGAAGACATTTTTTTGGGAAGAAATTTTTGTGGAATTAATTTTTGAGGGAGAAGGTACCAAAAAGTGCATATTTTGTGGAATTTATTTTTGCGGATCGACTGTTTCCCAATTATTTGCAGAATTTATTTTTGCGGATTGACTGTTTTTCCAAGCTTTTGTAGAATTTATTTTTACAGATATCGAAATTCAATCAGATTTTTGAGGAAAGCATAGAAACCAGGCAATTTAAAAGTGAGAGAGGAGACTAGAAGGAAAAGAAACATTATCCAACGGTTATAAACTTGATATTGTCAAAACAAATTTATTTTTGCGGATCGGCCATTTTTAACAAAGTTTGCAGAATTTATTTTTGCAGATCGACCAATTTTGTCAAAGATTGCGGATTGGGATTAAATCCGCAAAATTAAATTCCGCAAAAATTTCTTCCCTGTTTATATATATATAGTTATTATTTGAAGCATGAAAGATTATTTATCATCCTTGTTTTAGTTGTAAAAAAATGTGAACTTTTTAACTTTAAAAGATTGAAAAGTCAAAATTTTACCGCATTTTCTCCCATCTTTTTGCGCCATATGTTGCCGCTGATTACGGCGAACAGAACGAGTCTCCTTTTTTTTAATGTCAGGGTATTTTTGTAGTCAGGATACCTAACTCTTTCCTCTAGCTTCTCTATTCACATTCTTTTATTTTTTATTTTTAAATTGAAGCGCAGATAGTTAGGGAGAAGCGCTAATTTATATGACCGACATGGACTGTTTGTGTATGTATTTGCTTCAAAACACAATTGATTGTTTCAAAAAATGGAACGATGGCACCAGCACCGCGCATAATTATAATTCATGCAAGAACTGCTTCTCCTAAGCTCTCTTTTTGCTTCTTCGTTTTTCTCGTTTTTGTCAGAAAGCAACAAATAAATAAATAAATTATTATAATCAATAAATAATATTATATATAGCTATAGAGATACCTTTAATAGTTGAGCTTCAGCATCATCATGAACCAAGTCAATGGTCATTCTTTTTTCTCTATTTTGCAAACACTCCTGGGCAATATGCAGTGGTAGTTGAGTTGCTTGTAAAGCATTTTCAAGTCTTTGCTTATAATTTAGCATTTTTTGAATTTCATCCTCTGTTTCTTGGTGCTGCCGATCTAACTCTGATTTCCAGAAATTTATGTCATTAAGTCTCTGCTCCAACTTCTTATTTACGTCACTTTGTGTTTTCATAGTAGTTATATGTGTTTCATTAGCCAATCTTGCACTTTCATCTCTGATCATTTCACTAACTTTTCTGTTTTGTTCTGCTTTAGCATAATTTAGCTCATTTTCACGGTGCCAGTCTTGTGGTGCGTACTTTGTAGGTGCTTCAATTAACTTGGCCATTTTAACTGTTTTAAGAATTGAGAGCAGCTTCTGTTGCCTTTTTCTAAGCTCAACATTCACTGCCAAAGGAACATCTAACTTTTTTAATCAGATGTTCGCCTGGCACGAGGAGTTTTGTTCGATTTTGTTTTGTTGTTGCTGGGCAATAATGATTTTCAAAATGGCGTCTTTATTTACATTTTGAAATTTCCGCGCTGCTCGGGGAGAAAAAATACTAGCACTGAGTTGCGCGCCGTGGAGCTCGAGCATCGACGAGTTCGTGGTTGAAATGCATGCTTGGTCGGTAAACAGGGCATAAAAATCAAATAAACTTCCAAATTTCCAACCTTGTGCCAGCTTATTTCCGAACAAACAAAGTTACCAAAGCTATACACAACACTTTTGCATTCCGCCACCGCTCGCCACATTTGTTTTGATTTTGTTTATGTTTCCCCTGATTACACCCAGCTCGCATTGCCCAACCGTGAACACTTCTATTTCACGCCTTATCATCCTGTTTATGTCAAAAACTGAAGGGTGTAACTGGTGTCATGTAAGGTTAAGTTTCTTATTTTACCCCAGACACATTTTTTCAATTTCTCCGCCATCAGTTTATCAAAAAGGAGAAGAGGCAACCTCGTTCCCAGGGCCGTTTTTCTCTTTCTGATACATATCAGAAAGAGACAAACGGCCCTGGGAACGAGGTTGGTCATTGTTGAAATCACTGTCGTGTCGTTCCGAAATTCGAAATCAAACTTCAATCATGTACATCAATTTGGAGACCTTTATCCTTTTTCCAGCTAGAGCGGCTAGCCATTAAAAGGTCAGAAAGAGAAATTCGGGAAGATTTCGTTTCATACAGATTGGTGTTAATAATCAATCTAAAATAAACGAAACCAGCTGAAAAACAGTGAAAATATTTGATTGCAAGGGTGCTCAATCTCGAGTTTAGGCTCAATAATGGTCGATTTTTGGATATCCTGGGTCCAACTCCTTAACCAACCGTAGTTCACGGTACAAAAGACCCCGGTAAGTCCATTGGTAAACTAAAAAAGTTTAAGCATAAGATTCTTCTTATAGCATTGCGATTTCAAAATACTTGCGGAACGCAATTCTTCGATTTTTTTGCAAGAGTCTACATACATCTTGACCAAGATTGTAGGTCCTGCTGAACATGTTACTTATACAAAAAACTCCTTTAAACAGCCCACACACCCTTAGAAATCTCGTTTGAGAAAGGCAGATAATAACTGTAATTGAAGCGCAAAGCGATTTGGGTCTATCATGTCTTTAATTGCCAACTTGGGCACACGCATCAAATTTTATCACAACTTAGTTTGCTCTCACCCACAATTTGCTGTTTCACTAAAGCTAAATGCGTGCTTCATTGGCTTTCCACTTTTTCACAAAATTTTTTTTCAACATGTGATGTTGACTAGTCCAAAATTTTTTTCCCGCTGTTTTCTTTGGTGCCAACAAAATGCAACCTCGTTCCCAGGGCTATTTTCCGCTTTTTGATTCATGAGATAGCGCTATCTCATGAATCAAAAAGCGGAAAAGAGCCCTGGGAACGAGGTTGAACAAAATGTGAAGTTTTAGGTTGACCAATAAATAGGTAGTACAGCAACCACACTCTGACAGACCTTCGAACAATGGTTAATTCGCACGGAAAAGAGACCAATCTTCAGCAGTGCAGAAGCTCTGAGTTTTTGACTAAATTTGTTGTAAGGATTAGTGCGGTAAAACAAAACAAGTTCACTTAGGGGGAAAAGTAAATTTACTGAAAGTTTTCACGATTCGCACTAAAAACTGTTGGTCCAGAGAAGGAAATCTTAGTAAAAGTTTTTCTCCCCACTTTTTGACAATGAAAAAATACGTAAAAACCTTGTTACCAGGACTGTTTGTCTCTTCGTCACAATCAAAAAGACAAACGGTCCTGGGTACGAGGTTGATAAAAAACAAACAAGTTCTAACAATCAAATTTCTTCCGTAGTTTCCGTTTGATTACAAAAATTGGTTGTAACAAGTAATGGTCAGGGAGTCCAAACTTGTTCAAAAAGTCACTGTGGAGGAGTGTATTCCTATTGAAACGATGCCCTCTGGGTAGAATGATTGCTGGAAAAGATATTCGACGTATGATGTTCGATCATACTTGTCAGACGATGTATTCTTCAAACACGAGCAACACATTCTGGGGCGTATCAACTCGCACATATTTACAACTGGGGCGTAGAAGTGCCTCCAAATATTATTTGCTAACAGAGAGTGACATGCATGTACTCAGTTCTTGGTACTACGTTGCTTCGGCTGCAACAGTGTCTCTCACGCACTGAAATGCTGCTATCAAGCCACTAAGTTGTATTTTTTCTGATGTTCCAGCTGCAAGACGATACCTGGAGAAAAAGAAGATAAAAACTAAAAAACGATGACAACAACATGAAGAGGACTTCTAAAGAAGAATGTAAATAACATAGAAATATGATTTCAAGAATAAAACTCACTCCACTTCCGCCATCTTATCCAGCAGCGTCATTCGAACTTTTGACGGAAAATCAACTATAAAAACACAAGAGCATTTAATCAGTGCGAATGACTTGAAAATGAAAAATCTATTGAAAGCACAGCACATCATTCAGAGAGCACAAGAATAAAGCGATTTCTCGCTTAAAAATCAACGAATTTTACCACTGTCTCTTTCTTCGAACCATATCAAACAATGTACACGCATCAGTGTTTCCTCCGCTCAAACATTCCATTGTTTTCAATTTTTTACGCCCGCCTTAATTCCGCCATTTTTCATAACTTTGACGGACAAACTCCACATACAAATCTTTAACGCTGACCCTTTTTATGGCGTGCATAAAAGATTAACGTCCTAAGGGCGGTGTAAGAAGGACCAATAAGGTATAAGAAACTAATCAGGCGTAAAAAACGCAAGCGGATTAGCCAAGTCGATGTTACAATTTACGATCAAACTTATTCCCAGTATCAGGTTTGCTTTGACGAAAGCTGCTTACTTCGGTGAACAAAAGTATGTACTTCGGTCAATATATCTTGCAAAGCCAGTCCCTTCGTATTTTTGATATTGGTAATTTCTACGGATATGTAAATTAAGGAGAAACCAAAGTATACGGAACTGATAAAGTTTGATATAACACGAATTTAATAATACAAAGCCATGATACAATACCATGATCATAGTATAATAAAATCGCAGGGAGCACCTCTACACGGCGGAAAGTAAATTGGCAGAGAGCAACCTCGTTCCCAGGGCTTTTTCTCCTTTTTTATAAACTGATGGTCATCAGTTTATCAAAAACGAGAAGAAGCCTTGGGAACGAGGTTAGGCAGAGAGTATAGAACCACCCGACAAATTTCACGTGAGCATGAATTACTTGACAAATCACTCAAACAATTTTTGACAGCAAATATCTTTTAACGATAAACTTTCGGATTAAGTTGACTGCGTTTGAGAATAAAACTTCTCAATTTCTTTTAACCTTGTCACAAAAAAAGGAAAGCCTAAAAGGTCAAATAGCAACCTCCTACTTGCCTGAAAATGATTGAAATTTAATGTGAAACTTTCACGGGAAAAGTTTAGACAAAATTTGTATAAGAACTAAGCAAGCTTAAGCATTACCCACGCCCTCCCATCATAATATTCTATTTTTCAAGGCGAAATCCACATGAAACTATCACCCGATTAAACTTTCATGAGGCGTTTTGCAAAAATATAGAGAAGTTTAGAAACAAATAGTTTTTTTCCTTCTGCGAGACAATTAAAAAATACATCACGAGCTAGATCGTCTTTCGTTGCAGCTACAAGAAAACCTTATGAAATGCGGAGAAACAATTAACCTGGCAGTGCGACGAAACATCACGAAATAAACAAACACTAAAAAGAAAACTAACTAATGCCTATAAGTCAAAGCACAAAAGCAACCTCCTTCTCAGGGCATCTTCTCCTTTTTGATAAGCTGATTTCCACCATCTGTTTATCAAAAAGGAGAAGAGGCCCTGGAAACGAGGTTGAGCGCAAAAGCATATATTTCCTCCAAAACATTTGTAGGATTCGGGTGATAAGAACAGCACTCATTTGCGTGCACAATAAAAAACAGAAGCACCTTTATGCGAAGATAAAAAACAAGCGAAAATTAGACTTAACGGAATTAGCTTTGTACAAAGAGAAGAGCTTTCGCTGTAATTGGAGAGTAAAACAAGAATAAAGAAAAAAAAGAAAAGAAAAGAAAAAGTCGTATACGCTTTCGTTTAACTGATGGGGAGAAAAGATCAACAAAGCATAAATACCGAGTTAAAATAGGGCACTGTACCTCGACCCATCATACTTCGAAAACAACGAAGCAAGCCTATACCTTCGAAGCAAGACAAGATAACATGGAAGAGTGAAGTGGCAGAAATTTACAAACTTTGGGAAATACAACTTAGCCAGTCATACCGAGAAAGTGCCACAACTCTATCATACCAAGAAGAAACAGTCGTTGCACGGCCATTAGAAAAGAGCGACAAGATGTTTCAAATGCTAATTCATAACTGCGGAAGTCCAAAGAAAGGTATCAAGCAAATTAGACATGGTAGTTTACCAAATGTAGGGATTATAACGAGTGGAGAAGGCGCACTGTCAAGGACACCAAGTAGCCTCTCACCTGTGACTGTGAAACGAAGGCTAACCGGTATTTCTATGAGACAAGCGAAAAGCATGAACAACTTATCACAAACTTTTCTAAGCATACCAACAGACCTTAACATGTAAATGAATTATTCGAGTACAGATGGATGAAGTAAGCATTAAACTCAGAGAAGACAAGCTAAAGAATGCATAGAGAATATTCATCTCCATAACAAAAAGGCAGACCTTAACATGTACATAAAGTATTTGAGCACAGATGGATGAAGTAAGCATTGAACTCAGAGAAGAAAAGCTAAAGAATGCATAAAGAATATTCATTTCCATAACAAAAAGGCAGATGTATTCAATAAGATTACATTGCACGGGTGCAATTCAAATAGTCGGAGTGCTTTTATATCAAATTTCACATCACGATCAGAAAGACAGATATATTGATATTATCGTCGATATATTTTCTTCAGAAGAATACTATTTCAGTTTGAAACATATTGACTTTAAAACTTAGGAGTCTACTAAACAAAACATTAAAGAAATCAGAGTAGTTGGGAGGACTGTCAGCTTTCGCAATCTACTGACAATTCCATAATTCTACAAAGATCGTCTTGTTGAGTTTACCAAAGAAGTATAACAACTGATACATCATAAGGAGATTTGTGGATTTTTGCATCAATTTCACTAATAATATGCACAGAGACCGAACAGTCATTCGATTGGCAACAAAGTTAAGAGATAAGGATACTGTTGTAGGCGTCTATAAAGGAATCGTTTAGCATCCAATCAATGATGCTTTGAATGTCTTGTCGTAATGGGTTACCGGTGCAGATATACACGTTTTCTTCGTTCACCAAACCATAACCAATATGCGTACTCTAGAATGCAGCAATAAATAAACCATGAAAGACTAAGTATTGACCGATTGTAGACAAATACTAAATCAACACTATGAAGGAGCGTATTTCTATTGAAACGAAACGCATTATGCGTGTCGTTTCAATAGAAATACACTCCTCCACAGTGACTTTTAAACGATTTTGCCCGCTGGGATCCTTTTTAATTATCCCCAGAAAGAATTTCTATGCAACTGTAAATTATAATGTGTGTTCATTAAGAAATATACAAACCTGTAAGATGTTCAAGGATCTCCTCATATCTCCCTTGGCTAACCTCACCAAAGCTTTCGTACCATCTTCTGTTATATTTACACTGAAACAGAACAAGAATAATAACTGAATGCAGGATTATTTTATCACATTCTTATTTCAAAATCTTCATTGTTTCGTTTCACTAGGTTTGCATGAGACAGATTTGTAAAATTTTGAAGGTGGTATACCTTAAGGAGTTAAATTTTCGGTGGACACACTTTGAAGGAATTTGAAGGAATTTTCAAGCCTTGCCTCAGACTAACTAGTCAAAAAACAACCTGGTGAACTCTCTTTAATTGCACCATAAAGCTCAACGTTCCTTGCTTTAGACTTGTTAGTCAAAAGCCATACTGGTGAAGCTCTCTTCAACAGAATAACAGAAGGAAAAAATCAAAAGATTTTTCGACAGCTTTCGACTTTCCAATAGCTTTCGACTCAGGCTCAAGTCACTGTCATTTGAACATTTTAAAACTTTTCTTCAACTAGTTATAATATATCTTTTCACATTAAAATAATTTGTTCAACTGAGTTCAGCAATTAAATCCTGCACCTCAACGTCTGGAAAAACAACCACTCACTTTTCTTCCTGCATCACATGATTTAATCGTGATGTCATTTGCTGTGTGTCCAAAGGTCCAAATCGAAACCTGGTACATCGAGATTGAATGGCTGGAATGATTCCTGTCAGATAATTGCAGATGAGACAAAACCTTGTGTTTTCTGTGTATTTTTCCATGACTAGAAAAAACAATATTTAATCGTATCAAAACAGTGTTCTCAATAAACGAGACGAAAGTCTCACACCCAATATTGAAGGTTACGTTACCATCAACAAAACACCCAGGGCGTTTATAAATATTTTCATTCGCAGAGGGTGTGCTTAATCGAGGGGGCGTTTGCATTACGGTATGTTACATCAGCAAAATAAAAGAGCTAGTTAAACTATCAAGTGATTTTGTCCGAATCATGGCAGGATGAAAAAAAAACATTTTGCAATGAGCAACTGTATCCTACATATATGTCTGATAAATTTTACATACCGTAAATGACCCTTTAAACGCCCTGGGCCTTGGCTGGGTGTGATTTTTAGTAAAATGAATGAAAAAAGTAACTTATAAAACATTTTATGCTTAAAATTAGTGAAAATTGTTCAAAATAGCCATTCATACTTTAAAAATAAAAAAAGTTAGTCTTAAATTTCTCTGTGAATCAAATAAAATGGGCGTTTATTCGAGAGAGGACGTTTATTCGATAGTAGGCGAGTTTGGGAGTGGGCATTTGCGGTTCCCAACATCTGTTGTAGCTCTTACTTCTTCTGAGAGCATTTTGAGCATCGTTTGTCATTGCATCAGCTTCGTCTAGTATAATCATTTTGAACTTCGATCTAAATATGAAACATTACATTCTATGTTTATTTTTTATTATCCCCTCCCCACAACAGGTTTTAGTTATGACTCTATTTACATTTGCCCTTTCTTTTTGAGAACAATAAGAGTTGGCACAAATAAAAAGTTTGTTTTTTACTACAGCATATTATGCCAAAGAGAAATGTGATCATAACAAATATGAAAATTTATGTAATAAAAATAACACTGATTTCACTGTAGTGTGAAAAAAACCGAGCAAAAAACAAACAAACAAAAAAACAACAGATATGCATTATACTTGAAAATTGTTCTTGTGCTGGCAAATGATAAAACTTGTTCTCTCACAATGCCGATACCACGATCATCTGAAGCATTTAACTAAAAGATTCCAAATTATATATACAAGCAATCAAAAGCTTTTATTCTATTCTTCCGACTCTCTTAAATTTTAAAAATGTTCTAGCAAGTTCTTAAACATACAAACATCCCAGATTTTTTTATAGTGAAAATCGGCATTTTTTTGCTGACGTTATCATAAATGCATCAAATCTCATCAAATCTCATCTTTCGAGTTTGATAAAATGCACAAAAAAACAATTCTCAAAAGGATGCTCCTAGGGGAACACAAGTCCAGAAACACATTTTCGAATATCTTAGCATCTCATTCTATACAAAAACATAAGTACATTATCACTTTTCCTGGTTTTAATATTGCTTAAAACGCTTCTCTCGCCATTATGCTATATTACACTCAAACAAAGCATGAGTGCGTAACATTGTACCATCCGCGGCTGCTGATAGCACAACAGTTTTCCTCTAATTTAGTGCGTATTCCATCAATATTTCCTCTAATTTTTAACGCGATATATTGGGAACAACGCTATAATTCATCGCCTCTTATTATTAGCGCGACCCGCTGAAAATAATTATTTTTTCGGTCGCGTTAAATTAGAGAAATCATGGTAAGGACTCACAACAAAGTACAAAATCAACAGTATCATACTTCCAGGACCATAGATTGAAATTCTTTCGGCGCATACAGCTCTCTGGCAACCGCTAAAATAGTTGACGTTTTCCCAGTTCCTGGTGGTCCGTAAAACAGCAAGTGAGGTAGTTTGTCTTCACTTATGAATCGTTGTACTAAAACAAAACGAAAAAATTCCCTATTTTTTACTGATTAACTTCCAAACTTCCTAGGTCAGTGAGTGAGTTTTGAACCTATGTTGATTCAGTTCTTAAGGTAAAAAACCTGGATGAGTAACCAAGAACCAAAAGGTAACCACAAGTTAAATTGATTTTATCTGTCATAAAATATTAAGATCATCACTAATTTCTTGTCACTGACAGGAATGTATAATCACCATGTGGATAAGCTCTGCCTATGTCACGCTAACCTTCTACCTAGTTCGGCAGTTGGTTAGCAATCTTGCTTTGTTACCAGTAGGGTGAGATAGGTGTGGGTACGAGTCTTTTACACTTACATAGAACATCACTTATGATCTAACACAGCAGAGTTTAGTGGGGAGAGCAAAGTTGTAATGCAACGAAAAAACTACATAGGGACTTAATTCAACATTTATTCTCCAACTTGGCTGAGTCATCATTGAAGAAGATTTTCTCAATGCATTTCGATAAATGGTAATACATTTTGATGGCACACAAAAATAGGAGGCAAATTCTTTTAACAAGATGTGGATTTGTTAAGTTAACTTACTAGTTGATATGATGTCTTTATGAGAAATAAGATCTTTCAAACTTTTTGGTCGATACTTCTCAACCCTAAGAAACAACAACATCAATGAAGAACGTAACAAAATCTAAGACTGAAAAATAATAAATTATCTTTTCTCATTTCCAACACTGATTACAGAAATTCATCAGTTCTAGATACAAATGAAGATTACATTTAATGTGTATAAGTCTATAAAAACATTCGTGCATTTGTAATTTTGCAAGATACTCCTGTAAAAAGGTATACATTGGTACTCTGGGAGTAAGCTTTCCAATGCTTTGTTAAATTTTATCCAAAGTATTGCATTTTTTGATAAAATGGTGAAAACACAACCTGTATCATAAATAAAATTTAAAAACTGCATCATTGATTAATACAAAACAAAAAACGACGAAATCCTTTGACAAATGGCGGGTGTAGCGGCGTGCATCTGCAATCTAGCTAAAAGGAGCCTAATCTTCCGAAGGATGTGAGTTCGAACCTGCTCGTGGGATCCTCACCAACGGGAAATTACTTCGGGGTTGTCTAGTCGAGCGGAGTGAATTCCGTAGCTCAAATGGGAGCTTTAAATACGATTAGGACCTCGCTCACAGGACTCTCATTGATAGCAGAGCCAACAGGCACTGACAAGGTTATCCTGGGTAAACATTCATAATAATAATAATAATAAAATCCATATTTTTAAAGACTAGCTTTTGGAGGTGTTTTCCTCCATGTCCACGTCAAGTTCTGTAAATTTTTTTACACGTTTTGAATCACACCATTGGTGCCCTGTCGACGTTCACCTCCGCAGTAGTTTAGTACAGCACGGTCAGTGATCAACCGTAACACCAGGCAACCAACAACGAAGGCACCTGGAAGTTGAGATCTGGTATACATAGTGCTTTTACTGGGTCAGGAGTCTGTGAATTAACTAGAATAAGCAGGTTGGCTTTGAGCAGACATCAATGGGTGAATGGAACCGGTATAAATGTCAACGCAAAGCTAGCATTATTTAAGCATTATTAAAAAGAAAAAAGTATGTTTATGTCCTGAGACTTGCTAAACTCAAAGTAACAGAAGTCAGTTTTGACTCGTTGCAGTCTGTTTTAACTTGTTGTAGACAGTAAGAACTCTAGTCTTTGAGGTCTGCCTCGTTCGCCAGGATAAACGACCATGAGGTACCAATAGCAATAG
Source organism: Stomotoca atra (assembly GCA_036873935.1). Taxonomy (NCBI): domain Eukaryota; kingdom Metazoa; phylum Cnidaria; class Hydrozoa; order Anthoathecata; family Pandeidae; genus Stomotoca; species Stomotoca atra. The sequence continues at coordinate 11,606 of JAYJMG010185126.1, forward strand.
GGTATTTTTGTAGTTTATGCATTACACGTCATAAACCCCTTTTTAACGAGTAGTATTGTTATTTTGTTGGAAGAATTTTCACTCCTGAACTTTGACAGTAATTATATTAATTAGTGCTTTAAAAATAAAGTGTGCTGGCCAGGGTACGATTTTCATAGTACTCGAAATAATTACTCGGGTACGAGTACAAAATTATCGAGTATTTTTTGGTATACCTGCGCAATACTCGAGATGTACCCTAGAGTCTTTTTTTTCTACTCGAAATTGAAATACCCGTACCAGCGTAATCACGTACGACTACCCGTACGACTACCCGTACTGCAAGTGAATAACAACAAATTAAATAAAGCCATACAGTACATCAATTAAGAAAAAGAAAAAATCTCAACGAGTTACCATGGCAACTTTCGATCCTCTTCCAACACTGGCATTGTAAAATCTTTCTTATTGTTATGTATATATTAAACTAAAAAAATAATATTTTATTGAAATGCAGATAATATGTAATGTTAATGTAGAGTAGGATTAGACTGGGATTGGTCACCAGAAAGAAACTGAATTTTCAAATAATCAACCAAACAGCAATGTTTGTAACCAAAGCAAAGTGGCATTGCCGGTGAACAAAAATGTAATGACTGACAAAATCATCTATAAGTCCCAGAACACCAAAGCAATAATTCATTCAAAACAGACATGATATTACTGTGTCCAGAGCTGTTTCAATTTTCAGATAAAACAATATCAACGGAAAGTGAAAGTTTGACAACAATTAATTTTTCTTGACAAGCTTTCGGCTCAGCATTAGCCTGACAGTGTCATTAAAAATTTTTGTACTTCACCAAAACTTGTAAAAAATTGTTATACACATGCTACTGTATATTGCATTTTTTTCTTCTTTTCTCTTTTTCATTAAAACCTAATAATTTCAAAATAGTCAACACACAATAAATTTAAACAAGAAAACGCTGTGCTATAGCAATCACAGCTTTATTAGAAAAGCTTCGCATCAGAGATGAAACTTTCACTTTGAAAATTTAATGCAGAAACTTTCAATTCCAAAGTTGCCAGCGTTTTCTGCAAATGAAGGGAAATCGACACCTTATCACCCTTCTGTTGTTGAACGTGGCATTGCTCATTAATAGTAACAATGAATGAACTGAACTAAACACTTGTAGAAGCTTTTGCTTTTGTTTGTTTTGTCCTTGATTACTGATTCATGCATCAAATGATCAAATAACTTTCATGAAATATCATGTTAGGCAAGACCAACTTAATCTTTCGTTTTGCGTTACTTTTGAGAGAAAAAAACAAGTCGGTCGGTCGCAAATTTTTTTTTTTTTTTCAATTTTTCCTTGATATCGTACTCACTGATGTAGCTTTCATTGCAGTGAAGCGTGTTCTCGTCAAGTGTTTCCATTGATAAACAATCACATGCGTTGGAATTTGAGCCTATGCTGCATGTACACAAAAACTCACCAAAATGTGGGCCGCAGATCCAATAGCCAGGATTCCTCCAGTATAGTCCGATTCGGTTGGCACAAATGAACAATGGCTAGTTCGGGAACCGCTAGTATGAACACACAATCAAAACAACGTTCGTTTGTTAATTGTTATGTTATGGCGATTTACTACAAGAATGCCTCGTATGGTATAAAGTGTTTATAAAAACTTGAGAAACGAAAGATTTGGAGAGAATTGTTCCAAGGTAAAGATTTCAAGCAGCCTAGCCAATACTCTTCTTAACCTGAAAAAAAAATTTTCATTTGTTGATTTTTCAAAAAAAAAAAAAAAAAAATCAATTTCGTTAAAGATACGGTCGGTCGGCAATGCAAAACAAAAGATTAAGTTGGTCTCGCCTTATGTGTGTGTAAAAAAATCAAAGAAAAAGAACTACATTTGTATTGAAAGAATTTTTTCAAAAAATGCGTAAGCATAAAATATAGACTGCTAGAGATGTGGAATTCAAGCTTGATCTACTTGGCTTCATTCATTCCAAACACTCCCGGATACCATAATTGCATTAATTAAGTGAAATAAAATAACATCTAAAATTGCAAGGGCAAAAAAGAATCTAATCATTTTCATTATTTTTGTTGGAAACTGTTGTCAAATTACAGTGAAAACCACATTAAAAAGAGAAAAAGAAGTTTTATTTCGAATATACCATACCTGAATAGAGTTGATACAAGAATTTTGTTCTTTTAACTTGTTCTTAATTTTTGGTAAAATTTCAGGGTCATGTTTTAAGTTTATAAACCATATTTTCTCAGATAAAATGCTCCAGCGATTAACTATTTTCACTGTTTATAGATGCAGCGTTTTTTGCAGGGCAGAGTTAAATAAAAGGGCAGAAGTTGTTGCTGCACCTGTTTTCATTTTGCAATGGATACACTGAGTAACAAAAAGTTAGAGAGAAGAAGAATGATTATAAACCTCTTGAGCATATCATTTTTTTCTTTGTCCAAAGATAGCGCAGTTGCCATGGGCGCTTAGTCTCTTCTTGCATGAGTACATAAAATGACACTTTAACACTTTAACTGCGGGAGAAATTGGAAGTATTAATATAAGCACCTCATTAGGTAGTCTCAATACCTTGAGCTTTTTTTAAGCTTTTATCATTTATCTTTGAAACTCAGCAGGTGTCATCGGTACTCTTAGTCCTTTGTTATTATGCCTAAAACATAGTACTGACCAACACTCTCCCTCATTCCCAACACTCTAGTCACTGTGGAGGAGTGTATTTCTATTAAAACATAGTACTGACCAGCACTCTCCCTCATTCCCAACACTCTATATGTTCTCAGTAAGATAGAAATGAAGTTGCTTCTTCATCACGCGCATCTTCGGATGCTTACAGAAAATGCAACAGATAAAAATATAAAGATATATGTAAAATATTTCTCACCATTGTCACATCCTTTACAAACTGTTTAACAAAACTATTGTACAACAGGATGCGCTAAACCATTTTCGAATCACTGGTAGATAGAATGTGTTTTTCTATAGACCTCATCTTGTCAATGTGGACGTCTTTGCATAGCTCGTCAAAGTTGCTGTTGGCCAAAGACTGGACATAGCAGTATACGGGTGCGACGAGTACATGTTGTGCCAGTCCTCACAGATGTTGGCAAAGGGTGACAAGCGTTGCTTGTAGTTCTCGCAGGTACAGTTCTCGTAGTTGGGGACGCCTTTGTGTTTAAGAAATGGTGCAGACAACATGGTAGTAAACGGGCCCAACGTGAAGACTTGAAAAGACATAGCATGATTGTGGTCCATGATTGCGTTCCCATACTCCTCGTTGGCAGGCGCTACGGTCTCAATGCACGAATGCGAGCCATATTGGTCCTGCATGTTCTCGAAGAGCTTCCTCTTATTACAATCATAGCTTGGACGGTCTTTTGGTTAGTTAGGAAATTCGTACGTCTTCTGATACGAATTGAATCGTATCAGGCTTTACCATCCCCAATTAATTCGCATCAAGAATCGAATTTGGAACGAATTTGAAACGAATTTGAAATGGAGATAAAACATTTGCGAGACGAATTTGAGACGCATTATTTGCGAGACGAAATTGAAACGAATTGGTTATAAAACTGTAAAAAATGAAATTAAAGGAAATTCACTCATTTTCTTGTTTTCCTTTGCTCGAGGCATGTATGATGGTTCGACTCTCAATCAAATTAATTCAATTTTAGACGAAATATTTAAGCAGATAAGAATGGGACTTTTTTAACTTGTGAACTTCCATGATAGGCTGAATCTCTTGGTCTTGAACTTTTCTTATCTGCACGGCCAAATATTTTGCTCAACGCAACGAAAACATGTTTGCAAAAGAAAACAAAGTCACATCAATCCCTATCATGGAAGAAGCTTTTTTGTATTGCTACTCATTGCGTTCAGAATGAAGTTTCGAACCTTGTTTATACTACATCACACTATTCAGTAGGGACTTAATTAGTTAAATTAAAAAGAAAATGTAAACAAAACCTTCTGAAGACGCAGACAACAGGTGTTAATTAGTTTAATTAGTTGCACATTGCAGGAGTTGGTCATTCATTTGCTTACCTGGATGAGATATGAAATTTAAAATCAAATCAAAACAAAAGCATAATGATCACTTCAGGTCAATATAGAAGCAAAAAAATCAAAAAGTGCAGTATCAACATGTCGTTCTTCCACAAATTCTGGAATGTCTCATCTACCTGAGGCACTTAGACAGCACATTCGAATTTTCTTTGTAAAATAAAAGCCTGCATTTTTCTTAATAGTCCAAACGAGTTAAGCTCATGGGCACACTTACGTGAAAGAAATTGAATAAAACTTTTGTTACTTTAACGATCAATGTTAGTGAAGTTAGTGTTTACGCACTTCACCTCTTTTCTTCTCTTGAAATTAAGAAGTGGACTAACTTACCGTGAAAATTTAAAATGAAAACCTCTTATTACTTTTATTAACGTTAAATATAAAAATAACTTGCTGGTAGCTCTTTTATAATGAATTATACTCACTGCTTTTCATGAAAAATTTATTGATTAGGAGTCTACTTGCAATTTTCTTCATTCTTTCAAACTTCGCATGCATTTTATTTGCAGCGTGATTTTTACTTCCTTTTCGCAATTGTGAGGTCGAGAGAAGATTAATTTCTACACTTGCAAATTTTTACGCAAATAATGGACTTAAAAAAAAGAAAAATATGCAACATTAGAAAGGAAAAGGTTGACTTATTTGCAATTCAAGTGACTTTAACAGCAACAATTAATTCAAATTAGGGCAGACATAGCGCATATTTTTTTCTTCCAGTTCACAACAATTAATAGATGTTTTGAGTTAAATATAGATCTTGCTAAATCGTGATTGTTTGAAACAACTGGTTTCTGTTGTTGCATGGTTTCTATGCGTCACCCTTTCACAAGTTAAATTAGGGCTTGAATAAATAAAAAGCCTGGTTTCCATATCTTTCTTCTAGTTTGGTAGTTGCTAAAACTACCAAACTGGAAGAAAGATATGGAAACCAGGCTTTTCAAAGTTGATTTGCCGTATAATCGTATACCTAATTACAACACAGTACAGTATGCCGTACTTGACAGGGCACTATTAATCCGTAATCGGCCCGCCTCGCTGTAATCAGCCCGCTCAACTGTAATCGGCCCGCTTGTTTCAAATTTATTTTTTGTTTCAAATTTATTTACTGTGTTGCAATTAGGTAAACGATTAACCAGGAATAGCATGATTTTTTCGGGCAATTTTGGATTAAAAGCCCTCGTTTCATTTTGACGTTTTTCAAATAGCCCTCACTACGTTCGGGCTATTTTGAAAAATGTCAAAATGAAACTCGTGCTATTAATCCCAAATTGCCCTCAAAGTCATGCTATTACTAGTACAAATGGAATGTCTTCAAATATCAGACACGTCCTGGCATATTATAATTAGGTACGAATTTGTGAAGCGAATTTGGAACATGAAATTTAACTGAAATGAATTTCATTGAAACGAATTTTTAACTGAAACGAATTTCATTGAAACGAATTTGGAATGAATTTGGAGGGAATTTGAAACTTATTGATTACTTGAAATAATTATGAAATTCGTTTCATTTTAAAGAGAAATCGTATCATGTTGAAAACTGAAAAAAAAAATTTGAAACAAATTGGTACAAATTTTTGAGACGAGCCCTAATTAAAGTCCAGGTGGTTGGATAGATGGGGAGTCGTTATCAAAATAGAATCAGGTGACGAAAAAAGTGCAAAAACATTATCAACATATCTTCGATAAAATAATGGTTTAAATTCAATAGGACAATTGTCCAACCAAATTTTCTCATAATGACATAAAAATGCGTTGGCGAAACTTGGGCCTAGTGGGGAACCCATAGCAACACCATCAATTTGTTTATAATAACTACCGTCAAAACAAAATTGAGAATGTTTGGTGGCAATAGACAAAAGTTTATAAAAATCATCCTTAGATAATTTGTTTATGACGTCACTCAGAATAAAGATCATCACAACATATATTAATGGTTTCCTCAAGGGGGATGTTGGTGAAGAGTGACTCAACATCCAAGCTGGCCATAAAAAGACCAGTGTTTTGGTTTCTAATTCCTCAGCAAAAGTAAAAGAATTTTTAACAGTGTATTCATTACACGTTAAAGGTGCCAAAAGAGGAACTAGAACTTAGCCGAATTGTAGGATGGAGTACCTATAGCTGACAAAATAGGTCTAAAAGGAGGGGAACCATCAACACATGGTTTGTGAGCCTTAGCTAGACCATACAAAATACCAAATCTTGAGCCAGTGGGAGATAATTTACCTTACATAAAACACAAGAGTTAAATAATGGATAACCCCGCCAGTATACAAACGCCCCAGTGTATGGCAAGTATGCCGTCTCACTTACTGTTTTTTTCTTCGTCTTTTCTTGCTCTTTCTCTGTTCGCTCATCGAGTTTTGCAGGACATCTTTGCTGTACATGGAGTGGATCATTTGCAGTCTCTTCTTCCTGTCATGCATCAACTTGTTGGGGGTGTGCTTTGTCTGGATCCATCAGCAGATGCCGATGTTGTTTTTGAAATTGAGCATCTGACGCATCACGGGTTCGGTGGCAGCGTTTCTATCGAGTTGATTACGTAGTACGTAATCGCGGGCAAAGCTTTTCGTACTCATCTCCAGTACGTAGTGTATCTTGATAACGACGTAGTGACACTTTTCCACCATATAAAACAGCAAGTGACTTGTGCCGTGCTTGCGCCATATGGAATATGCAGCACACCCAACAGCTTTCCATCTTTTCAAAACGTTCTGCCTAGGTTCCACCAATCACTCTATATGGCGCTATTATTATGCCAAAAATTGATTTCCTTTCTGTCCACTTCTTTTCCTCCTTTGTGTAAATAATGTATATTAAAATAATTGTGTAAATATTTTATGTATATATTTCTGTACATAACAAAAATATTTTTTAGTTTTTTATGTAAATATGTATGAAATGATTATGTATAAATTGTGTATATTTCTGTACATAATAGTTATACATATATCTCTCTGTACTTAAAAATATTTATTAATTATTTATTTGTCTATTTATTTATTAATTTCTTTTTTCTTTTTTTTTTCTTTTTTTTATATTAAATTTATTTTTGGCTTCAGTTATTTACGTTAAATTAGTTAAATTATTTGTACATTTTTTCTTCTGTTATGTAATATTATACTTTAAAATCTTTGATGTTATTATATTATGTTTATACATATATTTATGTTCATAATAAAAATTTATTTGCTTTTTACTTGTCCATTTAGTTATTTATTTAATTGTTCTTCTTCCATATTTAATATATTTTTTACATCAGCGTTATTTATGTTAATTAGTTAAGTTATTAATTTATTCATTTTGTTACCATCCGTGTTAAAATAAGCCAGCCTTAAGCTTGGCTTTGGTTTTGTAATTATGTAAATGAAATGTTTGGATGTCAACTGATGTAAAAAAAAGAAATAATAAAATAATAATCTTTTGGCCCCGGGGCGTAGTAGGCAGTCAGTAGAGATATTCCCGTTCTTGCTTCACAAGCGTCATCGATAGACACGAAGCATGAAGGGCGAGAACCAACGATAATCGGGCACGCCTTTGACCAGAAAAGGTGTGTGATCGTCATTGTCGTCGTGGAGCCGTGGAATGTGTCAGGGCATGAATGCCCACTACTACAATCGCTTTTGTGTTCTTCATTATATAATAAAGACAACAAACTTTGTTGTAGGTGTCCAGATATCGAATGACGTACCCATCCTTGAATAAGTTGGTCTTTAGGGCACGCCCATAATTATTGTTCTCCTCTATTTGATCAAGGACGTCCTTGATTTGATATTTTATTTGACTGCCATGGAAAACACAGTATATATGCAGTGACACTTCATTTCTTGATAATCCATCATACATAGATA
>JAYJMG010185127.1:0-11516 GCA_036873935.1 Stomotoca atra
TGGTGCATGTCGAAATTACTGGATGGGATACAGGTAACTAAGCTATTAGATAGAATAGTGTCATTGTGTGGAGGAGAAAATGTTTTAGCATTCTTCAAGACTACTCAAAATTTCTGCAAAACAGAATTATTTTAAACACTTCTTAGCTTCATTGGTATGATAATATACCTGTTTGGAAGTCTTATCTGACTAGAATCATGGGTCTACGGGTACCATATGGCGTCTGAAGTCTTCCTTTATAGTGGTAAATTCTGCCTCGAGCTAGAGGGCAATGAAACCCTAAATACGAAACACATGGTTACTCATATCTTTTATTAGTTTGCTTTGTTTCTTTTTTTAGGACAACTACACATTTGCACAACCTGGAATCCAAATGAAAGTAAATGCATTAAAGAATTTGGTCGGAAGAATAAATGGTATGTTTGATGCAAGCGTCTTTCTCAAGGCTCTTTTTATCTTTTATAAATATGCCCTAATCCTGTGATCCTCTATGGCTGAAGCAATTTTTGAGAAAAGTTTTATCATGTATAACAATTACAAATGTGCCTATATCCACTACAACCTTGTTTGCTTACACTAATAAATTCTAGTTTTGAAATGCTTTCTTAGTAATCAGTTGGACCTTCGTCATGTTTTCTGTATGTCTCTGAGTTAATCATGGAAATTTAGAATTGATCGAAGTATTTCGTGACATGACGAACTTTCGATTATGGTGATTCTTAGTGTTTTATACCTTCAGAAAATTTTCGAAGTTCTTGAACATTTAATCTAGGATCAGAGATTAATTAAAAAAAATAAGCAAGAAAAATGATTCTAAAACCCTGCCTTTTTTTACCCCAAATTTTTCTTAGAAAATCTTCGAAAACAGATAACTATATTACACCCTGTACTGTTCTTTAGATCCTTTAAATCAACAAATTGCTGATAATGGGATCGACTATCTACAGTTCACGTTTCGCTGGATGAACAATCTCCTGATGAGGGAATTGCCATTGAAAGCCTCCATAAGATTATGGGATACGTACTGGGTAAGAACCTGTATTTCCGGAACCTTTGTTAGCACTAGTCATGTTTGTCTCAAACACGTTAATATGTAAATTGCACAGTTGATTCGCACAGTTCTCCTGTTTTTTTTCCTACTCACAACACCCTTGGCCAATATCACAGAGATGGCGTACTCAAATTGACGTAATTAGGGACCAGGGCCTAAATGATCCACTGCTTCAAAGAGTGTTCCCAGCTTCCTAACAATTTCTTGAAATTTAGGAAAGTTAAATATTTTGAGTCATGGGTTAAGCCCCTTTCGAACGACCGAGAGGAATGCGAAGTCGTATTGAAATTCTGACTAAAGCGTATTCGTCCTGCAAAATGATGCTTCGTGTGGAAGAGAAGGATTTTTGATTTTTGATTCTTGAAGCTTCTGACTACAGGACTTTCCGGCAATGAACATTAAATTCCATCTCTTCTTTCTGTTATAGTCGGAACCTGATGGATTCGCTATTTTTCACCTGTATGTTTGCGCTGCGTTACTGACCATGTTTTCCAAAGAAATCACAAGCAAAATAGATTTCCAGGTATGTTCCTGTACTTTCAAGTATTTTGTGCTTATTGCCAACATTTTTAAAGTTATCATTAAAGTAGGCTATTCGGTCGGAAATCATTGTATTTGTTGCAAATTTGAACTCTGAGCTAAAATCGCTTGAGATGAAAAAATACAGTGAACTCTCTACAATTCCAACTCCAAGGGACATAAGAAAATCGTTCTAACTATGGAGTGTTCGAATTACGGGAAGTTGGCCTTTCATAGAGAATTTTCACGGTGCCAATGGATTTGTTCGAACTATGGAGGTGATCGAATTATAGGGAGTCGAATTACAGAGAGTTCACTGTATGATGAACACTTTGAAGTAAACCCATGTTCTCTATTCAGGAATTACGCCTATTTACTTAAAATAAGGGTGAACCTTCATGCTGTGAATATTATTTGTATTGGGGTTAAAATTGGCCTAATTTCATCTCCACCGTGGCTGTCATGAATCTCTTGTGTTTGTATTGAAAGGGTATGATGGTGTTTCTTCAAAACCTTCCTTGCAAAGATTGGCAAGACAGCGACGTTTCGTATCTCGTGGCTGAAGCGTACAGATTGAAGTTTATGTTCGCCGATGCACCGAAGCATATAGGAAAGAAGTGAACCACAAGCGTCCGTAGCGTTTTACAGAGGCATGTTTTTACTTGCACGTCAGGAGAAAAAGAGAAAAAAGAGCGGCCATCGTTTGCAGAAGTAACCACAGACAATGGCTCATGTTATTGAAATAGTTTCGTAAGAAAATTTTTTAGATTTTTTACAAGCAATCACGATGATGAAAACATGAAGAAAAAGAATGTGATGCTTTGCTCGTTCTGTTTGTTTATGTTCAATTTCAATAGCAACATACGATTAGATATTATATTTGCATCGGTTGGCGCATCATAATTCGAATGCCTTAAAATCAGCACTCCGCCTGGAACATGTTTTTCATTGCGATCGACGAACTCCATTTCATTGAGATTTGATTTTTAATTGCATGGAACAAATTGTCATAGTGTCTTTTCTGAATAAAGAGTTCTCTTGTGGACACGATGGACTGAACTTCGTGTTATGTCAAGTCCGTCCATCTTACAGGCACGTTATGTCTGAGTTGTTGAGCGTCCGCTATCCTCCTGAAACCTTGGCATGGTCAACTAGTCATTCTTCAATCACATGAATATTCTTAACCTCGATTCCAGGGTTTCTCTCCGCTTTTTGATTATGGGACGGCGCGGAGAAGCCATCTCATAATCAAAAAGTAGAAAGAACCCTTGGGATCGAGGTTGGAATGTATTGAACCAAACTATGTTAACGCTGCAAGGTGAATTCAGGAACTACTGTGCTATTTTCAGTTTTAACACCCCCTGAATACCCTGCTTTTCTTATGCATAATGTAGATATTTTAGGGGGTGTTAACTTAGCATTTGAAGCATACTAGAGCCTGAGAATGGGTTGCTTATCGATTTTAACTAAAAAATTTCGAATGGTTACGTAACTTAAATTTTCCAAAAAATTTAAATAATTTGAATAATTTATTTTTTGTCGAACCCAATTTAATTTGTCCATAGAAAAAAAGAAAAACATTACACTTAGTCTAGATATCTTTTCGAAATCTGGTTCAATTTTCTTTAACTGATTGCGTGCTTTCATCTCCCTCCCCCTTTATTTTCTGTTTTTTCTATGCGGTAGAGTCGTAAAATATTGCTTTACCAGGAGGTAAAGAATGTGTAAACAAACTGTCGATGTATATATTCTTATTTTGCTACACCTTACTTTCATGGTCACACCATCTAGCTGTGTGTTAAAGAGAGCTTCCAGACGCTGGTTTGACCATGGCTTATTTATATCGTAGCGAAATATTTTTTGGTTGGAGTGATGGAAAAATGAAATTATTGATAAATATCATGATTTGTTTTTAATATTTGTTATTATTATTATTAGTTGCATTTTTCTTTTTCAGTTTTGAATATATTTGTATGTTGATCGAATATTAAAAAAATAAAAATAAATTAGAGCCGAAAATCTTATTTACTCGACTTACTGCTTTCTGTGTTTACCCAGTGGGCAAAATCGTTAAATTCACTGTGGAGGAGAGTATTTCTATTGAAACGAGACGCATTATGCGTTTCGTTTCAATAAAAATACACTCCTCCACAGTGTATTTTTAACGATTTTGCCCTAGGGTTTGTTTTCATCTGTATTTATTTCCTTTTCTAACGACTTCTTTATTGGAAGAAAGTTTCGCGGGAAGAAAGTTTCTTCAAAGAAAAAAAAAGTTCAGCAACGTTTTGGAAGTTGTTCTTCCATCTTCAAATTTGAACGTGCAAATAGGGAAGGCATTCTATATAAGTTTTTTATCTCGGAAGCCAGTTGTCAAGAAGATGAGGAGAGTCGTTCTGAGTGGCAAGAAATTTTTTTCAACCTGGTCTCAGTATGTCTGAAATGCTTGATTCGAGAATTCTAGACTAGGTGATTCTGATGGCTCATATTTTTGCAAATTTTTAAAATATTGACAGTTATTCAGGAAAATGTAATTATAACCCTCAAAAATAAGGGAGAAGAGTGACTAAGTTTTTGGCCAACATTGATTTTCCCCCGATAAGGTATGTCATCCACAGTCTCGCAAAAAGTGGTTTCTTCCTACAAAGTGTTTTCCGGAAGCTTATTGTCGTGAGTCTTCGCAAAACTTCGTGTAAAACGATTATCACTGGACAAAAGTAGACTGGATTTTTAGAACTATTACCTTATCTGTTGAGTTCCATTCGACTTATTATTAGACTGGAGATATCCAGCTCTCGTTTATATTCTGAGCAAGCTTCAAAGAAAAGGGGAAATAAAGCTTCGTTAACTAGGCTAACTTATCATAATTATTGATGCGTATTATCATGTTTTAGAAACTTTGTGTTGCTGCCTTTATCACACTTCAGTAATGTAATGTAATCTGAACTGTTTGCTTTTGTGAAAAACCAAATATATTTTGTGAAAATTTTGAATTTTGCTTTTTTTTAAAAATTGAATCCACCCGAAAAAATAGTACAAATGTTCAAAATAAAAAAGAACACCCAAGTCACCCACCTCGTTCCCACTGCTTCTTCCGCTTTTTGAAAAAACGATGGCGAAGAAGGAGAAGAGGCCAGTCCTGTTTCAAAAAGAGAATAATTACAGTGAAAGTGAGGCTACGTTTTCTATATAACTCATAAGTTCATACGATCAACCTTGCTCGATGCTCTGACCCTCCGACTTAGAGCTCAGGCTAGATGAACATCGTTCCCAATGCCTCTATCTTTCTTATTCAGAATATATAGCGCTGTTGGAGAGGTTGCCACGTGATCTTTGATTTTAGGTTAACTGTACTTGGTTACATCAGATTATTTCAATAAATCCCAATATCAATTTTTTTGATGTTCGGACGCAATTTTAAAGTTTTGGGGACTTTCTTCTTTGTCTCTATCGTGTCCACAGGAGGGTTATCACCCCTAGGCAAACTACATGACGTCTCTTCTCCAGGTATGTGCTCATTATTTTTGTCATTGTCTTCCTTTGCATTCAATTCTTCTTTCATTGCAACCACAGGCTTGCTATCAACTTGAGTGTCGTTATCAAAGTGTTCTGTTTCATCATATCGATCTAATGATCTTGCTATTTTTAATTTAAGCATTCGGAGTTTAAAATGTTGACCATGTTGTTTTTGTGAAAACGTCACCGCTTCTTCGTTATGAATGTCCATCCTCACATTTCTTTGCGTTGTGGAATAAGAACTTTCGTCTGTCATTGCAAAACTTGATTGCTCGTCTGAAGCACGGAACTCAGCTGTGTTAAAAGGCTGAAAAGTAAGTTCTGGTTCCGTTTCCACTCCAGAATCTTGGTCCTCATTTTGTTCTGTGTAAATGAATTGAGAATATCTATCAGAATACGCATATGTGCTCATCGTTGTATCGTACATCAATTTTCCGTCAATGGTATCAGTGACAGCTGACGCATCAGCGGCTTCCGCAAACTCGTATTTGGCGTTAATATCGCTTTCTTTCTCTTCTTCCAAAATAATTGACAGACTTCTGGGTTTTCTTAGCAGGAATTGAGTGACATAGAGTTCTTCATTTGTCAGTTCTTTGTTTATAATGTCCGTCGTATCGTTAATTTCATCGCCACTTTTTTGCTTGTCGAATGTTTTTCTTTCACTCAACTTGTGTTCTTGATGGACCTGGTTTTCACTAGCAACTTTTTTTTTTTCAATAAACGTGAAGGTCTCCTCGTCATCTTTTAAGTAATGATGGAATTCTGGAAATCCTACAAAACCAACATTATCAATTATGTAGATACTATCACATTCCTCTTCACTGTCTTCATCACCACCATCCCCATGTGAGCAAGTGATACTCATATTTTGTTTTACATGTAGTTCAGCCGTTATTTCCATGGTGACTTAATTGTCGCTGGAAATTGACGATTTAATGCTTCCTATATACCAGTTTCTAGTTTCACCAGTAACTGTATCTATCGTCTTTGTTTTTGTTTTGAGTTATGACTGATGCGTATCACAAGAACTTCTTTTACCAATTCTTTGTTTATTTGTGGACTTGGCTCATGCAGTTCACAATACCCTCTTCTACCAATTTTACCATGAACACCAGTTTAACGTTCATGTATATACTTTCTATTTATGTATATAGTTTCTCCCCCAGACTCACATAGATTCCAGATAGTTCCAGGATTTAGTGATCTAGTTCCAATACAATTATTTTTTTGAACCTCTCTTCAAGTTGTAATATTTTCGTTATCGGTGAGTTCTTTAGAGATCTTAAACTCACGGCACATTCCCAACAAATTTCAAGAAAGTACAATCAGAGCCAGCTTTTGATGCATATTCACTTTGTCTGGACTTTCGGTTTCACAGCATTTTCGCCCAACCAACACAATGTCACGACACTGATTGCGTTTTCGCTAAAATCGCAAGATATATTAATGATATCTTGTTCTGTGATGGGTATGGTCGAAGATCGGTGTATGAAGTAAACGTGTGTTACAGCTGTCCGCGTTTGCATGTGCTATATCAACTGGTTGTAACTCATTGTAATACAGTTTTTATTGATTTAAGTTGATTACCGCTTGTTATCTTTCCTCCACGAAAACATATACTTCAGTGTGTGACCCTACTGAAGTTGATTATACTTCTACATTCCTTAACAAACCTCGTCATTATGGTACTTGGTTGCACGAACCTAAGCAACCATCATCAATAAATTTTTCATGCTTGCTACATTGTAATTATCGACTTAACATCAACTATGGCTAATGTATTATTAGGACTTAAAATGCCGAACATTCCTCGATGTCCTTATCATGATAAAGAAGAATAATCATAAACCACAATAAAAAACGTGTAATCTCGGACACGCGCAAAGACGAATGCGAACAAGACTATTTTGTTACACCCGATACAAATGAGTATTTATCATCCTCGTTCTCAGGACTGTTTGACTCTTTTTTTTATCATAAATACTCCCTTACAGGTAAGAATTTTGCAAAAAAACAGCGAAAGTTTCTTCCTTTAAAGTACTTTTTGTTATTGGCATTTAAAGTACTCTTTGTTATCGGTAAGCTCGACCACGAATACGCTCTCGATCTTCTATAACACTACGACTCCAGTGTAATAGCGTCCTTGCCGAATATTAAAGCAATCAGCGTACCCTATTAAAAATGAAAAATTATCTTCCTCGAGCCGATGCTCTTCTTCGTTCTGAAGACATTTATGAACAAAAATCGAAAATTGATCAATATTTTAGCCTGAGCAAAGTCTAATCTGGCCTTGATATCGCTCACTTGAAATCGCGATTTCTAAGTCAAGGGGCCTTCATGTACTTCGAGGCTAATTGTTGTAAGGAGTTTGAACCATTGAATACACAAATAGATAAAATATAACATAAATCAATAATGAAGAAAACACGACATTTATTCGAATTCATTTATTATCTCTCATAATTTCAGTTTAACAAGATTGAGGTCGTATCGCTTTCAAATTTTAAAGGTCAGACCGTTTTACATGAAAATCACAACGGCCTCCCGACAATCAACTCTATAAATCTCTTTCGTCAGTTTTGAGCAGTCTCAAAAGTCAGAATAGACTACAGACCCGAAAATTTTGGGTCATCCGTAACTTGTATGAAATTGAAGAAAGCTTCGTCCTGGTTTTAGACAAGAGAGCTGTACAAACGAGACAATAACTAATTTTACTGTCATGAAACAGTGAACACTAGACTACGCAACAGTCCATGGACCAAGTGTTTCAATCATAAAAAAGGATAAACGGCTGTGCTGAGGATCAGAGAAGAAAATCCTAAAAACAAACGCACTAGCCTGGATAATATGCCTACTCATATCATCGATGAACGTTCCGCAACACAACTTTTTTTACCACAAGAATTTCGAAAGAATTCATTTGAGTCTTATTTTAAACTAGGTACTGGTGGGCACTCTCGATAAAAAGTCACTGTGTAGGAGTGTATTTCTATTGAAACGATGCGCATTATGATAGAAGTATACTCCTCCACAGTGACTTTTTAACGGTTTTGCCCACACGACAAAAACGTGATTCAACGAACCATAACGAATAAACAAAACTTAACAGTTACCAAAATCGAGCATTTGAACATCTCGAATGTTAATATTATAACAACGTAAATATGGGCCAAAGGTGTTCACCTAAGCTAGGCGTAGAATGGGGTGGTAGTGCGGCTTATAATCATTCGTTAACTGACACATATGTTACAGCATTGCATGGACGAATAGATCACAATACGACTGAATCAGTTCCTGATACAAATTTCAAAGATCAAACACGTTTTTATTAAAAGAATCCAAAATTTTGGGCAAAAGGCTTCAGGAATGGAATGTATCAAAATTTTTTACGCAAACAATGCTTACCCAACACAACATTATAACCGGAAACAAAATACAGCTAAAAACACAAATAAAATTTATGTACACACCATAAAAAAGATATGTATCCAATTAGTGCAAACCATTTAAATAATAAATAATGAAGTTATATACAAGCTAGAATGCAAATTGTATGCCAAAAATAAAAATATGCAATTACGAATAAATATTTAACCAAGAACCCAACACACTACCTTACGTGGATTAATTTTCGCGTTGAGAAATTTTCGCGGACACCCAAATTGACCTGATTTAGCGCGGATTAATTTTCGCGGATGGCGGAATTCTGATATTCTTCGCGTGGATTAATTTTCGCGGATAACAATTTTTTTTTGAATTTTCACGCATGCTTTTAATGAGAAACAGTTGTAATTTCCCTTTTAATTGAAAAACAAGGTTCTCCTTTTCCTTACATTGATTTCCACAGACGAATTACTAAAATTACAGGAAAATTTTCACTTTTTTCAGGCGGATTAATTTTCGCGGTTTAAAAAAATCGAATTTTCGTGTGGATTAATTTTCGCGGACGGCCGAAAATTCAAATATTTCGCGTGGATCAATTTTCGCGGAAAATTTAAAATCCGCGAAAACCGCCAAAATGAATCCACGCCAAAATGAATCCACGTAAGGTATTCTCGATCAAAAAAACTTATGCAAATAATAAAAATTAAAATAAAAACAATGCCTGACCTATATAAAAAAATCACTCACCAGCACTTGCACATTAAAATTTTGGTTTTCATGAGCATTTACTCGAATAAGTGCCCCCATCCACCAACCCCTCTTCAAATGTTTTACACCATGTTAAACACCAATACCACCATCTCAAAATTTCTTGTTTATCAAGCAAGTAGAAAACACAGGACCATTTTTAGCTCATCGGCATTGACTGCGAATTAATCAGCATTTATTTACTTAGTCCAAATTCGCTGAGCCAACACAAAAAGGTGCATCAAGCAAAACAAAATAAAATAAAATTGTAAAATCAAGTGCAGCTACACAAATTTATCGCACCATTGATATAAATATACCACACCAGTACCAAATAAATATACCACACCAGTACCAAATAAATACACCACACCAGTACCAAATAAATATACCACACTGTTGACCAAATAAATAAACCACACCAGTAACAAATAAATATACCACACCAGTAACAAATAAATATACCACATTGTTGACCAATGGATAGAACAGTAATATTATTCTTTCTCCATATATATACAATAAATAAGCATAAAAATAACGAAATAAGATAGAACTTAAATTCAATAAAAAAATAAAACCATACTCTAAATCTTTATCTATAATAGTGTCAAAATTTTTCTATCATTTCTATAAATGGATCTAAAAAAGACAAATATACAAGAAGATTTTACGCAGTCAACTCATTTGACATCAAAACACTAACATGTTAATGTCAAAATATTTTCATCTGTATCGATGATACTGCAACACCTCCTGAAACACACCAGTATTCAACCTCCCAGTGAATCTTCTACACCCGTAAGTACTTGCTCCCCGTTTTCCTGTTTTGGTTCTTCATTTTGTATGATACTGTTAGCTATTTCTTCACCTACATCCTTCCCTTCTTTGCCTTTTTTGTCCTCTTCTTGTACATCAATACCATCAGTAGTTTTCTCTGGCAGACTTTTCAACGTCTTCATATTATTGTTGTTGATTGGATTTAAAGGACTAAATGAAGCGAAGGGAGAGTTAATCTCAATATTCAGAATGTTAACAAATGCAAGAAAAAGCATAGAAACAATGGACAGCTAAAATATGCTTTTGTCTAGAAGTCAGGGGATAAGGTGAAAAAACTGTATTCGTCTGTATACAACAAACTAAACTGTATAAACATACTAAAACCATATTTTTACAAAAAAATACCAAAGTGTCGATATTTACAATTATAACGAAATCAAGTTTTTAATGAAAATCCATGAAACAAGGTGTGAACTGATCATAATGCAACTTTTGGTGTTACAGGGTGAAACTAGGCAAAAATAACGTAATTTTTCACATTTTTTTTAAGTTTCTGCAATTTTTCTGTGTTTCTCAATATGCTACTGCTGCCACAGTATCCTAGGGGGTACTGTAAAATAAGATTTTAGACCAAACTTTGCAGAAGCTGAAATATTTGCTGGTTTCAAGTAAAATAATCTAAAGTATAGTAAAATAAAGTCATGGAAATTAAGTCATAGAAATAACAGGATGGAAGGTGGAAGCAGGTGGTAATAACAACTCTTTTTTATGCCACCTTTTTGACCCAAAATTAATTAAATTCACTCTCTAATACTTTAGTGAACCACACAAAGATTATAAACAGTTTAAAGGAGTTAATACTGCCTTAACATTGTTGCTGCATGTAGGTGCGTTTCAAGAAGCAAAACTAATAACATACAATTCAGAAACAATTCAGTTAAGATAGCTTACTTCAAGAAAACGTTATCCTCAATTTGGAGTTTTAAGTTTTGTGGTGCATGGTGATTCAACATATCATCTGAAATAAAATAACACAATTGGCATTTAGAAATTCGAATCATAATATACCTTCACCTACTCTCTCATACCTACATCTACTCAAAAGTAGTCAAACCTTCAACCAGTTAGCTATTGTTCCGACAAGTTAGGAACTATTTTATGTTGCATCATTTAGTATCCAAATGTCATTGGATCTTCAGGTATCGCATATGTTATTATGTGCTACGTAATTTTACACTTCTCTTTCAAACTAATTCTTGAAAAGAGAAAAAAGAAATCAACAAATAGTAAACGAAGAACAACAAACTATTTCTTAAAAACTTCATATTTCTATAAACTAAAACACAGAAGATTTTAACATTATAAACCAGACAATGTGGAAAAATATGAAGTTATATGTGGGACCATAGATATATGAAAAGAGAAAGATACACAACGCCAGCTTTTCTATAATTATTCTTTTCAATTTTCTATTGTTCATTCGGCACAATGGAAACATATGCTTGTTGCCTAGATCCAGTCT
>JAYJMG010185238.1:0-11512 GCA_036873935.1 Stomotoca atra
GAAATTCGATCCAGAGTTACTAAATATACATAGCCAATTACCTTGTAGTCCTTTTTGCAATTCAAAAGAATTTAGAAATATGAAAGCGTTGGATCATGTGACCATTTCGTTAGTGGATGGTTTCGAGATGTGGAAGTCTTTTGTACTAACAGTAGACATGGTGATAAAGTGTTAAAAATTACTTCAATGGTTCGTGCTAAGGGCGAATCGTTCTCAATCAAGCGTTCTCATTAAAACCTTTTCGATACTGAATTTGTGTTGATGATGGTTAAATTATTTTGGATGAGTCATGTTTCCATGTTATTGCTCTCATGTTTTACGAAGATGCATTTCTTAAAATCTGAGAAAAGACAACCGTCACAACAAAAGCTAGCATACAGCAAAATCTTCCATCTCCTACTCTTCCATTGATAAAATTACATTTATATCTGCCAAATTGAAGGAAAAATCTTAATAAACCTATCAACAGTACCTCTCTTCATCATCAGACAACTTGGACCCACCATCTTCAACTAATTCTGGCCCTGTTACTACTAACCCTATCTATAAAGTTAGTCCTGATTCTTTTAATATATTCCTGACATATATTTCAATCAGTTTATCCAGGTTTAACTCAAAATTTCGTTCCATTTATTGCGGTAATTCCTCTAATAAGCGCCCTCCCTCTGTTAAGCGCCTCCGTCTAATAAGCGCCTCCCCCCTCCCAAACCAGTGAAAAATGATTATTATACTTATTTGAGGATTTATTCAATGAAGCTGCCACAAATCTTTCTTTGTCTGAACTTCGTAATCTAATGCCAAGAATCCCATTATCCTATTAAAGGTCTTTTGCCTTGAGAAAAAGCATCGAGGATTTACTCTGAATAAAAACTTTTTTAACTTTATCTAATTCAAATGCAAATGACTTTGGCATGTACATCATCTTATGATTTTGTTTTGTGGATTTTGAAGGCTATACACATTGGAAACATAAAATTCCAGAAATAATTGCGAGCAATTTGGTACCAAAATGTCGAAATATATTCAATAATATCATCATACCAGAATTGATGGGCAAATAAATACATTGCGAACAGTTCTTGTTCTACGTCATCCATAATATCATGGAATAAACAGGAAATCAATGCCCTGGGACCGAGGTTGCAATAAACAATGATTTGAAGTGCGTCATTTTAATTAAAGATTGTGTGTATAAAGATCGTTCTCATTTCTTGATAGATATCCTTGTAAAATAATGAATTATGAATGTCAATAATACGTATTTCTAGGAATTTACATAAATTATTTGAAATGCGATATAGCTATGCTAAGCAAATAATAGTTGATTTAAAAACAATGCAAAGAAAGTTCCAGAAACACTCGGGAAATAACCTGAACTTAGGATAAAAAACGAACTATGAGAACTACGAGCAGAAGGCTACTGGAAAGAGACCAATGAAGAGTTCAGAAGAGTTACATTGACGTTGGAGTCTGAAAGAAAGACAGTGTCAGTTCAGTAATATAGTCGAGGTATAGTAGTTTGTTTCGTTCTCAGCAACTTTGAGTCTCCGCATAAGGTAACCTGTCACCCTGTATTTACTGAGACTTTTGGACATTCCTTAGTAATACATCTTCGTCTAAAATAAAGAATATGACGCAGAAAACAAGCTGATAGAATTTAACTCAAAATTTAGAGGTTGATATTTATGGGGAGGGGACTCGAGTATGTAACCTGATAACGGCGCATCTTTAGTTCGCGGCCGGCACGCTGAAGCTCTGAAGGCACGGCGCGAAAAAGAAGCACCTGACGATGTTGGCCTGGTTCCTTTGAAGTTTTACAACATGCCGCCTGTTGTAGAATTTCGGCGGTCATTGGGCCGTTGCAAGTGATTTTGAGGCCGTCTTTTCAAGCGAGGCGAATGTAAACAGAACAGAGCTGCTAAAACGATCATGGCTGCTGGTTGTTATGATTCTGAGAAAATTCACTCACTGATCAAGAATGACGATTTTGAAGCTTGTTTGCAGTTGGCGCTGAGTGATACCAAGCTATTGTCTAGTGGGTTTGAACTAAAGGAATCACAGAGGAATTTGTTGTTATATTTTCTCAATGGTTTTGATTCCATTGGTGTCTTACCCACTAACTATGGAAAGTCGATTATTTATCAGCTAGCTCCTACTCTTGCCAAGTACCTTCTCGAAGCTGGCTATGAACAATTTCCAAAAAATCCGTTGGTCATTATTGTATCTCCTATAAATGCATTGGTTGATGATCAGGTTTTTTTTTATACTTTGTTGTTGTGTGTGTCACGTTATTCCTCTTGTAGTTGTAGCTAAATTATTTAGCTTCAATTTACCTACACTTACTTACTTACTTACTTACTTACTTACTTACTTACTTACTTACAGGTGAAAAGGTGCAAAGATTTGAATGTTCGTGCTGTAAAATTATGTGCAGAAAATATTGGTTTAATAAAGGATGGGAAATTTGATATCTTTTACACCAGCCCTGAGTGGATACTGTCTCCTTCCTTTCGTGAAGTGGTGCTTTTGGACCAGAGGCTTCGGAGCAAAGTCATTGGTATTGTCATAGATGAAGCTCATGTAGTTGTTAAATGGTAAACAACAATTGTTAGGAGAAATCATCACAAGCTTGTTAATGATTTTTCTGCTTGAATCGAGCCTTTTATTTGCTAGTAATGAGAGTAAGAAAAAACAAGTATTTATCAAGTAAAAAGCAAATAAAAAGTATTTATTTTCTTTTATAGCTATATATACCTTTAGCAAAAGATTCTTTTTTCAAATGTAAAGCTTTATAAAGACATTTCCACCTTATTAAATACAAACAAATAAAACTATCAACAACTTCCTAATTAAAATATATAATATATATTCATAAATTATTACATATTATGAAAATCTTAAAAATGTTTCTGATAAGAAGTAGAAAATGTTGTTTCTTTAAAAACGGTTTTATAACAAAAATTATATAATATATAAATATATATGTATAATATAATCAACAAAATATAAAATGAATCTTCTGGTATATAGTTACAGTAAAAACATGTGTTAACACAAAAAGATTAAATAGTGACAAGAGTAAATCGTAGTAGTGTTTGATAAAAGCTAGTCCATGAGCTGGCAACGTAAAATTCTTGTCATTTAATCTTTGTTCCTGACTTTTTTGTATTTACATATTTATATATATAAAATAAATATAAAAGTATCAATTATATTAACCATATACTAACCAGGCTATGAGAGAGTTTAATTTATTTATTTTTAGCCCCAAAAGTGAATTTATTGACCCCAAGCATTGATAAAGTGCTACCTCCATTTTTTGGCAGATGCACCTTTGTATGATTTTTTCAAAATTTAAAATTGATTTATAATTAATGGTTGTTCACATTTTTTGCATTTTTAGGGGAACCAGTTCTAATCCTGAGAAATCAGCGTTCAGGTCCATGTATTCACAAGTGGGGAAACTTCGAGCTTTTTTCAACAAGCCATTTTTGTGCCTCACGGCAACTGCTAATAAATCAACCCGACAGCATTTGGTTAAGCTCCTTCTGCTTAGAAATACCAAGATCGAAAAACTCTCACCTGAAAAAACCAATGTAAAACTTTCAGTAACTAAAGTGAAAAGCATAGATGAATTCTTATCGTTCCTTAACAGTGAAATAGTGAGCAAAATCAGAGAAACTGGAAAATGCCCCAAATCTATTATTTACTGTTCTTCAATCAAAAATTGTGGAGAAATTTATATTTCGTTAAAGAGTTTGTTAAACGGTTT
Source organism: Stomotoca atra (assembly GCA_036873935.1). Lineage (NCBI taxonomy): Eukaryota > Metazoa > Cnidaria > Hydrozoa > Anthoathecata > Pandeidae > Stomotoca > Stomotoca atra. Next base: position 3,773 of record JAYJMG010185238.1, read on the forward strand.
TGAATTTCCAGTTGCTATGTTTTATAGTAAGACCCCTGACAACATCAAAAATGACTTTTTGGATGATTTTGTGAAAGAAAATAGTAAAAAATATTGTATTGTTGTTGCAACGTGTGCATTGGGACTGGGAGTAAACATTCCCAACATTCGCTGCATCTTCCACTTTGGTTTATCCAGTGACATCGAAAGTTATGTACAGGAAATTGGTAGGGCAGGCCGTGATAATGATCTCTCCGATGCTAAATCATTTTTCCTTCCACAGCATTTGATGAATTGTGTTGATGAGGATCTGGTGACATATGTAAAAAATGAAGCTAACCTTTGTCGAAGACAGTTGCTCCTATCCTTTTTCAAAGAAAAAGGAAGCTCCATGAGTACCCCTCACAGATGTTGTGATGTATGTGATTCATTTTGTAACTGTGGCACCTGCAAAACTATAGCTGACAAAGATAAAAAAGAACAGGTTTTACCTTGGAAGAGAAAAGTAAGTGGGGGACAGATAAAGGTATTTAAGGCATGTCTTCTAAGTCGAAATGAAACATTCCAAAACAGCGGAGTATTTAATGTTGATGCAGCATTTACTTTAAGTAATGGTGCTGTCTCAAAATTAGTTGAAGCATTGCCATCTTTATACAATGAGGATCAATTGGTCAATGATTTTGCATTACCTGATTCTGTTGCCTATGATGTGCTAAAAATCATAAAAGAAATCTTTCCAGACACTTTGGATATCATAATACCTGATCTAGATAGCATTGACATTGGAAATGAGTTACCTAGTGATGAAGACCATGATATTGACTTTGTGAATTCCTAATGACAAGTACATCTTTTCTAAAACTTGTAGCATGTGAGCAAATAGTCCAGACTTTTTAATGTACCTGAAAACAAAATATAACACTTGTTTGTATATACATATAACTCAATTAACAGCTGCATATTAAATTTTGCATGCAGAGCTGAGAAAAGTTTTAGGCAAAGTTGTAATAGTACAGGTTTTTGTGATGCCAGTCATCTCTGTGTCTTTTAATCCATTTAAATAATTGTTCGCCATTTAGTTTCGAAAAAATATTTTTGTTGAAATTTCTAAATCCAACCAACTGCCTGCCAGGGGTGTAAAAGAAGTTATTTGCATTGGTGTGTATCTCTTTCAGAAGTTGATGGAACATTTCCAAAGAGTGCTTGTTGCAATGGTGATTACTTTCACTTATCTCAAGATCATTAAATAATTGTTTCATAAGCTGTTCCATGCTTTTAATTGCACGCGAAACCTCAACCACATTTTGGTTGTTGATGTTCTGCATGCCTTGTGATTTGATTATATTTTTCATAACTTTGTTTATGTGCTCTAGCCTCAAGTCCCTGGATATGCATTTTCCTTTAATGCCTTTTGTATTTACAAAACGATTCCATATCAATTGATGGGCTCTTTGTGGGCTCAAAAGTGCAAGTTGTGCTGCTTTCAATCTTAAACCTTCTAATGCATATTTTGTGTTCCCAGTTACACGGAACATCAGGGTAAAGATGTCCCAAATTCTTGCCAAACGCCCACCATCGCCTTCCTTGACAGCATCATCTGCATTGTGTAACAGAAGCCCAAGGGCTAAATGTGAGCAACTGTACTCATACAGATCATCACTAATTACCTTTTCTTCTTTTTTAGACTTAGATTTGTCATCAATAATAAGATTGTGTTCAACCTTCTCATGAAGATCACGACTGTGCGTGTATGTAAATGAAAGAGAACAATTCCCATCTCTGCATTTGAAAATTGTAATTGGTGTTACAGCAAGACCACTTGTCGTTTTGTTTAAAGTGGATATGACACCCAAATCTATGAGTAACTTGCGAATTCGACCATGAAACCATCTCCGGAGATTATTTGTATCACTGCTTTCTGGAACAATGTTCTCAATATTACTGTCATCAGAATTATCAAAACCTTCTTGATAAAGGAAAGCTGAAACAAGCATGGCTTCATTCTCCAACTGGAAAAACTCTTTTACCTTCTCGTAGTTGTCTATCACATCATATAAAGCATTGGTATTTCCAACTTTGATTGCATTAGAATAGAAAGTACCTGAATCACCAACAGCTTCCTTGCGAGAGTGCATTTTAATAACAGCCTAAAAAATGTGAACAATTATTAAACAAAAGCTGCCTGTCCAATGTAGTAAAAGACTGTCATGTGGGGATACATTATTAGATGATTTTATTTGGTGGAGTTAGTGAATTTGAAAATTGGTTTTTTGTTGCTTACTTCATATGCTATTCGTATTCCATGCCAGTCTTCAAACTTAGGCCATAAACCTTCTAATCTCTGTTCCATGTTCCTTCCGTCAAACCTTAAAAGGAGATTAAATGGCCATACACTTTTTTTTAAGAAAACAGTTTATTGTTGAACTCTGAATAGAATTATTGGAAGAATTATATAATTTTAGTATTACCTGGCAAACTGAATATTCCTTGCTCGCTCCTCTGTCAATTGATCACCTCCAAAAAATACAAAATCGATAACATTTTTACCATTATGCAGGCCGTATTTCTTCTGTATTTCCTCTTCAATATCGACCATATCTTCGTTTAAGTTTTCGTTCTTGGGTATTATTCCGAGAGGTACCTAAACATAAGAGCAAAACTCTTTTTCCCTTCCAATAAAGATCAAGATATGTTTAAACAGAAGCTAGGGCTTTCTTAATAAACGCTTTGTTTAAATTTTATTTAGGACACTAATATTTGAAGGATTTTTTGCAAATATAACAAGCCCTTAAGGAAATACCTCTAATGTTTTTGTGGCCATAACATCACTGTGTTGATGGGGTATATGATATATGATAGCCTTTTTTAAGCGTTTTAGCTGTGGTATTCGCTTAACCAAAATTCTTGCACATAAGATGATGAAGTTTTGTTCTAAAGATTTGATATCTCTAGCTGTTGGTAGGAATTTGTGAACCGGTACTTCATTTAGATATGTTTGATGCTTGTCTGGCAGATGGTTTCCAGTAACCACATCTCTAATTGCGTAAACATTAAACCAATGAAATGACTGATTTCCATGTTCTTTTGTCTTGTGTTTGGTTGATATGTTGAGATCAAGATTATCACCTAGAAGTGTCAATATTTGCTAAATGTGATCTTAGTTCATGATGTAAATTAACCATAATGACAGAATTTGTATGGGAAATTTTTGGATTTTTGAAGAGGCTGTAAGGCTTGGTTTATTTTTTCGAAATAGATATTTCTAAATTATTATTGCATCTATGAACATGTGTCAACAATTGCAAAAGGAAAAATCAGGTTTAATTCCTTTTCTTCCACTCACCTATTATTTGATAGTAGTTGATGGAATTTTTCAGTTCTGAGCTAAATACTTCTAAGTTTGTTTTCTTTTTGATGTCTGCAACAGTGTTTCTTAATGGAACTTCTCCAAATTTGCCTACCAATTTGTTAAATATGTTTGGCATATCTCCATCTAAACAATTTTAACTTTCATTAGTATCTGTACATGTATACATTTTAACTGACCAAGTATGTGGGATATAGACTTTACAGATTAAATTGAATGAACATATACATAATATACTCTGCTGTGAGTTGCCGATTTTCAATGTGAATGGAAAGCCTATTTTTTGTATATTTACCTATGACAGACTGTAATGTTTCAATTGTTGCTGGTATACATTGCTTCATTAGCTCTTCACTGATTTGTAAACCTCTGGTTTTCTCTTCTAAATCGTGTTTCCATGTCAACAAGTCCGAATCAAAATTTTCGCCCATATCAAGCAGTTTTTTCCGAATTGTGTCAGGATGTGATGTTAGTTTAAGCTTGGACAGAATGTGCAAACCCTGAATGAAAGATATCAGTACAGTACAATTCGTTGCTTAGAAATCATTTCTCAGGCATGTTTAATGTGAAGGTGAAGGTTCTGAGAGAATGCTATGATATCTAATACTAACGTAAGAATGGTTTAAAACTTACTGTGCCGTCTATTCCGCATTGTCGTAATGCAAGACCAAGCTTGTGTGCGAAGGCACTCAAGTGTTTATTTCTGATATGCATAACAGTTGAACATATGACACTCAAGCATGCTTTGTCGCTATTATTCGATTTTCGTGTGATTTTTGTCATCATCCGAAGAAGTAGTGGCGCCCGTTGTTCTAACTCTTTGTGCATTTCCAACATTGTAAGATCCCGCAAGTTTTTTGTTGTAATGTCTCGCAAAATACTGGGGTTCTTTGTTGAGGTCAGTTGATCAATCTCTTCCTGAATCTCGTTGATGACAGTGTTCCGGATAATCTCTTTGTATTCTGAAATGCTAAATAAAGCTTTGATAGCCTGTGACGGCATTTTAAGTGACACGTACTTCACTGCTTCGGATACAATTCCAGTGAGAATTCTGTTCCTTGGAGTTGACGATTCAATAGTTTGAATTGATACCTTGAAAAAAAAGAAAATCGTTTGGGACGTTCACAAAATCTGTTTTGGAACCCTGACTTAGGTCTCTCGGTACTTTTATACTATCGTTACGTACCTTAGCTTGCTTGTACCCGATTCTCCGCCCAGCAGTAACAGTACTTGAAGTATTTACCATTGAAGGCTAAAACATCAATTTTTTGCGGAAATTAAATTATGTATACGTAAGTCCGTGAAATGCATTCATTTCTTTGGAAAACTCACAGAGATAACTAGTTACGCTGAAGTTATCAAACAAAAGGGATCCGTTTTTCTTGAAGCGAATCAAGGATGCAATGGGGAACGTAGCGGAACTTACTGTCACGGGAGTGCGTTTTGGAATAGCTGGTGTTCTTGTAATGAATGAATTTCGCGATACGTCCTCCAAAATGTCAACCTTTTCGAAAAAAAAAAACATTAAATTTTTATCTTCAAATCGGGTACCTCTCAAGCACACCTTTTTTGAAGTACTACGTTTTTGAGATAGGGTGGAACTTACTGTCACGGGAGTGCGTTCTGGAATAGCTGGTGTTCTTGAAATGAATGAATTTCGCGATACGTCCTCCAAAATGTCAACCTTTTCGAAAAAAAATAAAAACACTTAATTATTATCTGCAAATCGGGTATCCTCTCAAGCACATTTTTTTCGAAGTACTACTTTTTTGAAATGGGGTGGAACTTACTGTCACGGGAGTGCGTTCTGGAATAGCTTGTGTTCTTGAAATGAAAGAATTTCGTGATGCGTCCTCCAACATGTCAACCTTTTCGAACAAAAATAATAAAAACAGTAATATAATATCTTCGAATATGATATTATCTAAGGCATATTTCCTAGATAATCTTTTTTGTTGGTATGAAAGTTAGTACTAATCGAGCTCTTGGTGAAATCAAAATTCATAATAGTTAGTCTCAGGATTACATCTGGGAATCTCGGCTAACTTAGGACCAAAAATAAAATTTCGCGCGTTTTGCATTTCGCGACTGCATCTAAGAATGCTACCAAGAACATCGTACGCACTAGTATGACTAGAATGTTTATCCCAGATGCACTTGTTTCATGATTCGAAGCGGAATGCAAGCAAGATACTTACTTCTTCAAGACCTGCATCTATGGACATGTTTTGCATGAGAGGAGTAACGCCCAAATCATCGTCTTCTGTCTCATTCGATCCTTCTAGCCGTACCTTTTTATTTGGGTTTTTTGGCCTTATCGGGCTGATCTTTGCCCCACGCTTCTCTACTGTGGCGTATCTACTATTCATGCAGGGGACGGATTTCTCAAATAGCAGTAAAATGTGTGCTTGTTCTTCCTCCAACTTTTTGCGCATGTTAGTGATTTTTTTACATTTTCCGTAGCACTGTCTGCAAATCTTCAAAACTGTCTTATCATCAACATCAGAGATTTTCCACAAAGGTAGAACTTGTGATATAACATTATGTACAGAAGTGTTACTCATAGTGAAATAGTTGGTAATGCCATGAATCTTGAAATTCCTGCAACACACCAAACAAACTTGAGTGTTTGGATCAATGTTCTTTTTTCGGAAGAACGTTTTTTTTGGTGTCTCTCCACACTGGGGATTCGGTTTCCTTTTTTGTGGTGTTGAAGATTGCATGCTACCATTCATAAAACAGAACGGAAAATTATTTTGGCTAATAAATTGTTGTATAAATAAAATAAAAGCTACAATACGCCTAATCTTAGGGCATTTGTATTCTTTTCGTTGTACAATTTGATTATCCTAAACATTCCAAACTTTCTGTGGAACATAAAATATAACAACAACAAAAATCAGAGTTTCAAGGGCAATGCAATGTCTTTCTATTTTAAAGATTGTATGACGAGAAGGGACCTGCGCACGTGAACAACGCTGAGAGGGAAGGCCTATCGATTGAAGTGTAACATATTATAAAATACTTGACGAAAGAAGACTGAATCTAAAATGCTAAATTGTTTAAAAATTCTACAATGGCTGACATTAAGCGATCAAAATTCATACAAACCCTGAGCAACAAGCTTACAGCGATGCTTTCGCTTTCAATTAGTTTGTTTGTGTTTTTAATCCATAGCTAATAGTTCAAAATGTCTACTTTGCTTAGTTCGCCCTAGACTCATTGTTTGGCGCGGTCTGAACGTGAAATTGAGGCCAAAGTCGTCAGGTTATACTTCGGAGCCTTGCGGGTTTACAGCTTTAGCGTCCCTTGGTGGAGAAGTTAACCGGTTATCAGGTAAAGTATGCGCATTTTTTTTTTCAGGGACAGTCTGCAGCTTCTTCAGTAGTCGGTCGGTAGTAGTCGTAATAGACGGCAGATTCTTCAATGGTCGGCAGTTTCTAAGTTTTTTTTGAAAAGCCAATGTTGATGGTCAGCAGTTTCGTTTTGTTGGTTTACAGTTTCCTTTTGATGGACAGCAGCTTCTTTCTGATGGACAGCAGTTTCTTTCTGATGGTCAAAAATGCGCCTCGAGTATACAGAAATAAAACTTCGAAATCTCCCACGGCACTACACAGAAAATGCAACTGAAAAGTCAGATTAAGCCAGTTTTCCAGACAAATTTATTAGCACGACCTTGAAATAAGACCATTGCATTGGTTGATAGTGACTGAGAGGTGATGTCACTTTCAACCAATGCAATGGCTTTATTTTGAGATCGCATGAATAAATTCGTCTATTGGAAAACTGGAATTGGAAAACGTGGCCAGCAGCGTTATTTGATCGACTTGGACGGTTACTGCATGAACTTGAAATACGAATGAGTTCTACATAGTTTTGATCAATCACTAAACCGCTAATACCTCTAACAATATTTTGTTACTCTTCAGGTCTTAGAACAAGAGAAAGTTGAAGTATTGAAAAAAAATGATTTCTTGCCAGAAAATTGGTTGCAACAAGAATTTCAGAACTGAAAATTCACTAATGTATCATGAATGTTATAAGCATGGGAAGTATCCTGTGTCATTCTCTCGAGATTACATTTGCACATTGTGCGGAAGTTCCTTTTACTGGGAAATCTCCTTAAAAAGCCATGAGGGAAACAAAAACACCCTTCATCGCAAAGCAAAAAAGCAAAGACGAAGACCCGAAGTCCGTGCACATAATTCCGAAGACAAAGATGGAACATCTATGTTAACATCATACTACAACAACAAGGTTGTTCCGTCGGTCGAAGATCGGAAAGAATCAAAAGAGAAAGTACATGAAGTGTTGCGTAAGCTCATGTCACAAGTTCGTACATCAGATGGTGGAGATATATACAGTGCGAACATCAGAAATGCTGGCAGTACTGC
>JAYJMG010185349.1:0-11510 GCA_036873935.1 Stomotoca atra
AACTTGATCACATGTCGTTAGATGATCGTATTTCGTTAGATTTTTAACTGATACACGATATTACCTTGATCGCCCTCCTCTCTATCTCGAACTCGCAAGGGACCAAGGAATTTGTTCGGGATAGAGAAAGTTCGAGACAGAGGGAGATAATTAGGCTGAAATCAGCGGAGGGGACTGAGAAAGTTATTCGATAGAGAGTAGTTCGAGATAGAGGGTGTTCGAGATAAAGAGAGTCTACTGTATGTACAAAAAGCTGTCTCTATGCGGAAATCTTAATCTACCATCGACCAATGTGTGGCTTGATTTCCGAGGTGGAACAACCAAGTGTGTAGAAAGTTCGCACCACCATGTTTTTTGACGCAGCACAAAAAGGTGCACAAAAATAAGCTTCAAAGTTTTGAACCGTATGTGTTTTTGTGGAGGAGTGTGTGTACAGATGGGAATTTCCCTTACATTCGGAAAAACCCGGAGCTATCGGAATTTCAAAATGTCGTAAACAATATGGCGCGCAAGCACTGGCATGCATTGAGGTAAAAAAGTTGACACGATCATTTTTGTTTTAATCAGCTGACTAACTGTTAAACTTTGAGTTTCTTGAGTTTTAAAACAATGTTTTTCATTAGGCTTTTCCAGAAAGTTTTTGTACCTCGGGCGTGAGGGACAGTAGAAATTTCCCCACAACACAACCCACACCACCACACACGTCTCTCTCTCACAGAGAGGGTGAAATACTTGGACATTTTCATGGAGGTGAAATGAGATAACTTGTAGAAATGTAAGAAATCATATTTCGATATCTGATAGAGCTTGAAAATTGAAGAATGAAGCTTTATAAATTTTTAAAAAAGCCCTTTTTTCGCTCTCGAGATATCGCGCTTTTGTGTTTCTCAAATTGTGGTGATGTCATATAAAGAAAGTAACAAAAAGTGCTGACAAAGTATTTTCCTTATTAATCAGCAGAAAATGGAGGAAATTCTCTAAAACCTAGCCTACCTTGCAACCCGCTTCACTTTGCTCCGCAGAGCTGCACGCGTTTTCATTCATTCCTTTTCCTCTGAAATAGCTGTTATAATGCTTTTTTAAAATATGTGACTATAAAAATAACTGTTTTGACTCAGGATCTGTCGTCACTGCACTGGACTTTGTTGTGGTGAATTATCTTGGTAGCTGGAAATGTCAGTAAATTAGTGGTCCTCCCCGTAAAAACATTGATTGATGATGATATTTACCGAATTGAAACAAAGTGAATAAAAATAAATGAATAAGCAATCTGCTTTCTGCAATTTTTACAACGAAAATCCAAAGGCACAGTCACATCGCTGACATTCTATATTTGCGAAGCTAATTTGCCATAAATATAATACTTGAAGTGGCCCGCTTGTTACCGCCGAACACGAAATACAAGCAAAAGTGGTATATAGACCAAGCGAAACGCGAAGCAAGTGTAGCGGTCTACCCGGTAGGCTACTAAAACCTTGCATGTTTAAAGATAATATCTGGAGCAATTGATAAATTAAAAAATAAAATCCATAACAAGTCACATATTTGCTGACTTTGTAAAATAAGAAATTTCTTATTTATATACACCACAAATTGATTCCACAAAAATAAGGCTAAAAACATAAAAAGACATAAAAACAAGAACAAAAAGTGCTTTTTTAAAAATTTAAAAAGCTTCTTTCATCAATTGGCAAACTCCATCAGATATCCACATATTGCTTTTCTCAAAACCTTCAGTACTAGGTTTTCATGCGCTTCAAATGTGTTATATATACAGCACAAGGAGTCTGTAAAAAATGTTGCTTATTTTTAGATATGGGAAAGAAGTGCAATGCAATGGTTGTAGTTCTCTGCACTTTCCCCTCAGGATTTTTTTCTATGAAAGTATTGTCCAAAATCCTAAGGATATTTTATTGGTCGCCACCGATCATGATTTTATACTCAATATTGAGAATGATCCTATGGTTTGAAAATAAACTATATTATATGAAATCATGGATGACAATATCTGTAAAAAAAATAAATCAAAGAGCCTTTTTGTTAACAACTTTATCAAGATAACATGAGAATTGTCCCCAAATTTGACAACAATGCAATAGATGTGAGTTGAACAAGGCATAGTAAGCCTGAATGTTTTTTGGCACTTTATGCCTTCCTTAATTTAAATGCTAAATCACTTGTTTGAGGCTTCCAGGTCATATTTTCATCCAGAAATTCCAAGATATCGAATGGATTTACTCGGGTAAATTCTTTTATATATATATACCTTTTATTTTAAATCCCAGAATATATTTTGATTTTGATTTTTAAAAAGAAGATATTCAGTTTTCCCTACATTCAAGAAAATTTTATTGCAATTTAGCCATTCACACATATTTTTTGTATCTCTCTGGATGGCTTTTGAGAACTTTTGTATCATTACGTATATGCAGTAAGTTGGTATCATCTGCAAAATGGTGAACAGATCCTTGATCAATGGCATAATGAAGGTTATTGTAGATCAAAAATAATAGCAGCACAAGGACTTATCCTTGTAGTACACCATGCTGTACATGATTGGTATAGACCCTTCCAAGTTTCGCATTATGGGCATTACGTAATGCTTAAATGCCGCCATTATTAGAGGAAACTTCCGTAGCAGGCGTACGGTCAAACAGCAAAAATCGTTAATTTATGTGGCATGCATGGTAGCTCAAGTTCCAAGAAAAACAAGTCAAATGAAAGATTTTTTAAGCTTCCAAGAATTTTAAGCGCTGATGAATCATCTAATGTACTTTCCAAGCAGCGAGGTCAGAAATTTTTTTTGTCACTTCTTTCGCCTTCGTTTTCGCACAACTTTCCTCTCATAATGGCGGCATTTAAGCATTACGTAATGCCCGTAATGCGAAACTCGGAAGGGTCTATATAGACGAGGAGACCCTTGATATGGAGACATACCCTGGGTGCAATTCATCAAAGATGAAGCATTTCCTCTAATTCCATAATGATTTAAGGATATAGCGTCGTCTTTTGAGCATGTTTTTGATATTGAAAAATTTTCAAATTTCTTTTCATTTCATTTAATATGTTATATATCATTGGAAAGCTTATTTAAGAATACTTTCGTAAGAAAGTTCAAAAGTTATTTTTTTAAAAAACAAAAGATATATTGAAATGAAAAAAATGGCTCCTCTTTCACATTTTGAGTTCCTTTATCAAAAGTTTTTGTCGAAACTTTTTGAAATTCGAATCATCATATTCAGCACATTTCAATCTAAAAAAGGGTATCACAGTTTATCAAAACAGGCCTCTGTTGCCTTTTTGTAATAACAAACATCTTAACTAACGTTTATACACAAAAATTTTAAGTTCAGGGGGTAATATCAAAAGAAATTTTGAGTATTAACATAAACTGTGATACCCTTTTTTCGGTCATCGTCTAAGCTTTGCAATGAGCCCACAATCAGCGTGATAGCATAATTATTTTTGACAAAGGAACTCAAAATGTCAGAGACACCCCCCTGAATTTTGATTCTGAGAAAAACACTTTTAAAGATTTTTACTCATTTTAACTTTGAGTATGATGCGGCTTCTTTTGATTTCATGTGACGCTAATGATTGCATTGTTCAATTTTCATTTGCATTATAATTTTTGAACATTTTTTATGTTCTGCTTTGTGCATTTTGTGTTTTGTGTATGCAAGTAACTGTAAAAAGATGAAAAGGTGTCAAAATCAACAATGTGAGTTTGGAAAAGTTGTTTGGCTCATATTCAATCACTTCCTGGTGGAATTATGGACCAAGAAAGCTATTAGTGTAAAGATCACTGCCAGTTGATCAATATTTTCTAATGAATCATTTTTTGAAAATTTCGATAAAAAGACGATGCTGTATCCTTAAAACTTAAACAATTTGGTGATCGACTGTGTCAAAAAACAAAAAGAGCACATATGTACATGGTTTTCTCTATCCAAAGCATCCATTATTTTTAGAATGAGATATTTGAGATATTTGAGATGTTTAATAGAGTATCAAATGTTGAATGGTTTTTGTGGACACCAAATTGTTCAATGAAGAGGACTCTAAATTCATTTAAAAAGAAATATAGACGTTTTTAAATTGCGGAAATAGAGGGAAATTGGCCTGTAGTTGGAAAGAATTGTTGTTTCTCCTTTCTTATGAATAGGGATAACTTTCGGCAATTTAATTAAGATGGAAATTTACCAGTTGCAAAAGCTTTGTTAATTAAATCAGAGATTGGGCCAGCTAATTCATTTTTCATATGAGTAAGGATATTTGATGGAATACTCATAGGGCCCGAGGCCTTGTTATGATCTATTATATTCGCAATTTCACCATTATCAGTACCGTATTTTCCGGTATAAAACCCGCGGGTTATATATTAATTTTTACTGTTTCTGACCCTGGTGCGGGTTATAAGGTGGTGCGGGTTATCTGGTGCATTTTGATCTCTTAGGTCCGTAAATGTCAGGAGTTAGATTAGCAACGGTAACAACTGTGTTTACTGTGCGAGGCATACGTGTAAGTAAAGTAAAAATAAGTAAAAATTGATGTAGATTAAAACTATCAAAAAAATGCGGGTTATACGCAGGTGCAGCCTATCTGATGAACATAGATTAGTTTACAGCCTAAAATGCTGAGGTGCGGGTTATACGTTGTGCAGGTTATATACCAGAAAATACGGTAGGTGACAAAAAGCATAAGGATTTTTTTTGTTTAGAAAATAAGAAAAGAGTTTGCTGTGAGTGAGTGAGGTATTTTATTCCTCACAACCTATGCTATTGATGAAAATTGACACTATAATATGGAATCAAATGCACCTGCATAAAAAAGTCTGTCACAGGAGTCTAAAATAAAGCATTCAGTAAGACCTGGTGTCCTTCTAGGCTTTGCAAAGATTATGCTTCACTAATATATTTTGAGTCATGTTCAAGAATCCATAGATTGAAAAATACTTTTTCTTGTATATACATTACTCAGTGTAAATGGCCCAGCTCTTCTCTGTGGTAAAAGCAAAGTAAAAGCATGGTCAAAACTTAAATCTTCAACACTGAAGAAAAGCTAGATTGAAAATCAAGGAACACAAGGTTATATTTGATTTTGCATGTGTTTTGAAAAACTTTGCTTTAAACCTTGCTATTTTCCATGGAAAAAGCAAGGGAAAAGCAAGGGAAGCAGGGAAATATGGGTTTATGTACATGTGATTCAGTATGATTTTTGAAATTTCCCATTGTTGTTTGTTTACCTGTTTTTACATTCCATTCTCCATAATTTTCCTATACTTTTTTACTATGTTTGAACTTTGATTTTAACAAATATTTGACCATGTTTTTTTCTTGCTTGCTTTTTTTCTATGGGAATTCTACTCCTGGGTAAAAAAAAGAGGAAAATACTAGATCCCAGGCTCCAAAATATGCAAAATTATATCAAATAAACATAAATGTAAAATCAAAAAGTAGTTTCTAAATATAAAAGTAACAAAAGTTATTAGGATGGACCAGGAGGAGGGGCAGACTAAATGTGTAATCATCTCATGAGCTGGTGTGATGTTGATATCAAAAGTTTTTTTCATTCTCATTCATTTTCTTTCATTTTCATTCTTCATGCTATCTCACGTTAACCCATAATAGAAACCAAGCTTCAGAAGCCTAGCTATCATTGTTTAGTTCCGCTGTTGTCTTGAATATGTTCTGTGTTTGTTACTTAACATTGGGCGTTACGTAATCTCTCAAAGAGCAAGAAGGCGACAAATTAAGTTTTTTTGAGTGTAAGGTATTGCCGCGAAAATTTATTAAAAGGTGCTGTTGAGATTCTCAATTGAGAAGGCATTCACAGCCGTCAACTTTCTTGCAATTTTTCCCATCAATATCAGACTCAACTGGAAGTGCTTGGAACGTATTTTAACGAACACCAATCAAAAATGTACACAATGAAATTATCAATCCATTTTGGAAATGTTTCTTCAACTATGATCGTGTTATTCTAGAAAACCTTTTTTCAGGACTAGAAATTACCATGTGATAGATAGATGATGCTTTTTAATTGCTTTTAAAATATTTGCATTTTACATTATATTTACATTTGTTCGTTTATTTATTTTGTTATTATCCACTTGGTTATATGACTTTATTTCTTGTAGGTGAAAGGTGGCAAGTGGAAATGAAAAATTATTTTTGAGCCTTTTTTATCAAAGTTACAATCGTGGAGAAAATTAAAGAGCGAACTGTCTTATTGGAAAAAAATAAAACGAAAGTAAAAAAGAAGAGACAGCCTTTGAAAAACATTGCAAAATTTACTGGAATTTTTAGAGGTAATTTTCTCTGCCTTTTTTTACCGGTTGCCGTATTAATGTTGCGTTTATGTTTTGTTTGGATTATTAATTTTGATCGTTAGCTCCTCACTTTATTTGCGACCGGTTGAAATCTAAAAAAAATTCACCCGGCCAGTTTTTTTGAAACAAACTTTTTTTTTGGCCATGTCAGAGAGTTTTCCTAATAAATGGATTATTTAGCTAATTATACCTTAGGGAGATAAAATAAATACTATTTTTGTTTCGAAATGTATTTTGCAATAACTTGATAGTCTACGCTAATCTTCTTGTAAAAAAAATTGTTCTTTCCATTTCTCTAAAATTATATTTTTCAACATTTACAATAATTCGCGAAAGTTTGTTTACGCGAAAAATTTGAATGTTAATCATTCGCGAAAATATGTCCACGCGACATCAAAAAATAATTTCATCCGCAAAAATAATTCATCTCCCTAAGGTTATACCTTTTTTACCAAGCACCTATAATTGGAGGAAGAAATGAAAAAGAATCAAAAAAGCCACAAGTTTACAGTCCTGAAACGATAAGTAAATGGAAAGTGAGCTTGTTTGAAATCCCAGAAAAATTCACCATTTTTTAAGCTGCGCCTCACTTTGTTCTTTAACTTTTCAGTGTTACGTAGCTGACAGTACGAGGTGAATGTTAGAGATGGACAATTTTGAATACCTGATTGCGGTTGACCCTGAGAATAAAGTGAAATTTCTTAGTGAATTAAACGAAAAGTTCTTGTGCAGATTCTGTGGACGATTGCTTAATGATCCAATTCAAACTGAAAGAGGAGAGCTAGCCTGTGGAAGCTGTTATTTTGAGGCAATGGAAAGGTAAACATTTCTCTTTCTTTTTCCTGTTCTTGTTTTTCTCATTTGGACTTGCCCATGGAAAATGAAAAATGAAAAGAAAAAAATGAAATGAAAATTCAATAAGTGACCACAAATCTTAAAGGTGGGCAGAAGGATTTCTGCTCATACTGGGTGTTAATTTATCATTTAATTTAAATGTTACTTTATTGACAAAGGACTTGCAGTAACAATGTCACTTGCCAAAATTCATAAAGCATCGATGTTTATTCAACGGCACCTGTCGGTACCAAATTTATCCGAATGGTGATGTCATCAATGTGTGTGTGACCAATTTTTTTTTTACTTCGTTGAGAAGGGAAACCTGGTACTGGTACCACCTGCCAAGTTTGATAAGATATAAGAGAATACTAGTGGTCCTGTGCACCAAAAATTGATGCTTCTCATCATAGTCATGGTTAATGAGAGAAGTATAAAGTGGGACTGCATGGAATTCGAACCCATATTACTGCATTTGAAGCAAATCCTACCATGGTTTAGGAGAGTTTTCAAGGTCTGTGATAAAAACCTGAAACTTACCTAAACATTTTGTGAAACAAACAAGATATGTGGTACCAAAAAAAGTTTTTTGTTGCTTTAGCGTCTCCGCCAACGACAATAAGGAAACAGTGTCTAACACTTTCACACTGTCGTCTCCGCCAACGACAATAAGGAAACAGTGTCTAACACTTTCACACTCATAAAATTCAAACTTAACTTGCATAAAATTGACTTTAAACTGAAAAACGACTTTTCTTCTACAACTTCAACACCTGATTCGTGATTCATCGGCCAATATTATTCGTTCCTGGCACAAAAAATGTACGAAAAGCTTGTGCCCTTAGAGTGGGTGCAATGTAATGACGTCAGTTTCGTCGCACTGTTTTCTTGAAAATGTGTCTTCTATGAAAACCTTGTAAATCGTCACCGTTTTATCCGTTGTCATTTTGTGTGCTTATTTTCTATATAAAAGATGTGGTCACACAACTGTCACACACGGCAATAACTATAGAGAATCTAGTACCAATAAATTCGCCCAAATTTATGACGTCATTATGGGTGTGGTCAAAGATTTACTTTCATGATAAAGGACTTGTAGTAGTGGTTACCTGTCAAGTTTGGTGGCGTGACGTTGTTTCTGTAAAAATATATATGAAGGATAAACCTCCAGTACCAAATCTGTCCTAAAAGTGGCACCAACGATGGGTGTGGTCAAAAATTGTAACGTTTGTTACAAAGAGCTATGAGTAACGATGGCACCTACCAAATTTTATTTCGTAATGATATTTCGTTTGAAAGCAACTGCTGACTCAGCAAATAGGTGACTTTTCATAACATTTATCTTCTTTAAAACTATTCCAAAGAAAAATATCGTCAGTAAAGTTCACATGTAAGAATAATAGTGGACCTCACAAATTATATTGCGCTCATTTGATGTGAAATGTAGTGCACATGTAATGCATGAAATTTCTGCTGTGGTCAGCATTTATCCAGTTTTCGTAGACTTACCTTTCAAAGGAAGAGGACTTGAACAGTAGCAGTTGTTTTCATTGTAGTGGCAGCATTATTTGGCGTTATAGTTAAGTGTTAATGGAATTTTTGACTCTTATAGGAACCTAGAATAAAATTTTCTTCTCTTATTTTTAGAAATCCAGGAGTATGCCCGATTGATCACGAACCTATTGAACAGAAACAGATTTTTCCTGATAAGAGTGTATCAAGGGAAATAGGCAAGCTGCGATGTTTATGTGACAATGAAAAATATGGTTGCCAATGGAAAGGAGCTTACAACGATATAAATGTACGTTTTTCCTGCTTTGTTTTGTTGCATGTCGCTTCATTCTGCATGTGACTTTTCTGTGAAAAAATACATTTTCGATGGAAGATCTCTGTTGTCTGATCGCTCCTTTTGTAATGGCCTGGTCTTTAAATGGTTAGATGATTGGTAGTTCTGTCTGTAAATGAGCCAGCTCTTTTTTTTAGGAGCACGAAAAAAGTTGTAACTTTGCACCTGTTGAATGTGAAGGATGTAAGGAGAAAGTTTCTTTTGATCTGATGCAAAAACATAAAAGCGAAGAATGCGCAGAGAGATCCATCTATTGTCCATATTGTTCTGAAGAATACACAGGCAGCAAGCTGAAGGAGAAGGCGGTATGTTTTAAGATGAATTGCTGTATATTACATACTTAGAACCTTTTACGTCTCTTTTCGACTCGTTAAAAATGTTCGGTTTCTACTTTATATGAATCCGGTTTTTGTTGACGGCGATCGTATTGTGTTAATGTTCTGCATTGCCACTGACAGGAACCGCATCATAATCTCGGCGAACTCTAAATTCAGTGAGGATTCAATCTCTTACGATTTTCTTCTCTATTTTCTCTAGCTACATGAAGAAACGTGCTGCCGAAGACCTGTGCAATGTCCATTTGATTGTGGCCAACTTGCTACTCGAGATCAACTACTCGGTCACATGGGTGATTGTGATGTTATTTCGAAGGGGAAGAAATGTCCGTTTGCTTTCGTTGGCTGCAATGAGGTAAGACATGGTCTTGAAAGAAGGCTGTAAAGGATACTGCTGTTTGGTTATAATTTCATTGTGCCTTGGCTCGTTTTTTCTCTGTAACACTTTGTAAGGGTTCGGAAATTATTGTTGGTTTCTCATTTCGTTTAGTTTCATCAAAGTAGTTTGTCCAAACACATGAAAGAAAACGAATTTAATCACGCTTGTGTGATTATTTCGAAATTTGTGTTAGTCACGCGCGATTACGAAGACTCGGGAAAAATTCAAGAGCAGCTAAGAAGCGACATTAGTCGATCAGATGACGTCATCACGCAGCTTAAAAACGAAATAGACGCGTTGAAATCACAATCTAATGAACTTATTAAGAGAAAGCATTCGTTTGAAAGAAGTGAGAGTAAGATCGCTCGATTAAAAGAAGACGTAGAACAACTAGCACGAAATCTGGAGGAGCAATTGGAGACTTACGACCACCAAGAAAATATGAAGGCACTAGTTGCCGTTCAAAATAAATCCGAAAGTGTGTGGAAGGAGAGCGGTATGAAACAACTGGTGCAATTCAATGAAGAGTTTCGTGAAAGCAACGCACAGCTACAGAGTTCATTCAAACAAGTGGATCAAATCGAAACTCAATATGCGCATACTAGTTCTACGTTGTCAGATGTTGATTTGAAGGTGCAGTTGTTAGAGTACACATCTTACACGGGGAGAATCGTGTGGAAGATA
This sequence comes from Stomotoca atra, assembly GCA_036873935.1. Taxonomy (NCBI): domain Eukaryota; kingdom Metazoa; phylum Cnidaria; class Hydrozoa; order Anthoathecata; family Pandeidae; genus Stomotoca; species Stomotoca atra. The sequence continues at coordinate 10,410 of JAYJMG010185349.1, forward strand.
GAGGATGTGACGAGAAGGATTTACCAAGCAAAGAAAGGTAAAATAACCGCCTTACACAGTCCCCCAGCCTTCACGCATCGGTTTGGTTACAAGTTTTGCACAAGGTTTTACTTAAACGGAGATGGTTGTGGAAAAGGAAAGAGTTTATCCGTGTTCTTTGTGTTGATGAGATCAACGTATGATGAGTTGTTAGAGTGGCCATTCTGCAAACGAATTACTTTTCGTCTCATCAACGTTGAAGATAGCAAACGAAGTCAGAAGGAGAGCTTCGTTTGCGATAGAACCTCCCAGAGTTTTCGTAAGCCGACTAGGGAAATGAACATGGCTGCCGGCTGTCCCAATTTTCTGGACTTGAGTCGATTAGATGATGGATTTATTGTGGACGACTGTTTATTCTTGGAAACGTTAGTGGAAAATCTATCATGAGTGGCTGGTGATGCGAGTGGCGTTTTGGAAATATTTTATCGGTGTCTGTTGTTTTTCGTTGTGGTAGAAACTGGTGTTATGGAAAGTCTTGCAACAATTACGAACCATCTTTCGAAGGTTGAAAAAATAGCAGAAACAATGTATACACTGTAGGAAAGAACTTGTTTTTATCAAAACTAAATAATTGAATTACTTTATATTATTATTTATGGTATCAATTCTTTATTTATCATTTATTTTTGTACATGATAATGGATCATATATTTTTCACCAATACTTCACTTGTGAAGCCTATTAACAGAAGTCAGTTTTCCACAGAATAAACAATACATTATTAAAACGCTTTACGTATATTGTATTGACTGCTTGCAGTTCAACTACCTCTTAACATGCGTTAAGGCTACCTTAATTGAACAATCAATTGCACAATAATGTAGCTTATTTTATGCAATTACGCACATTTAATTCCTCAGGTGTTGATTTGAAAAACATAGTGGCACTAGAAGGTACAATTATGCACCATTAATTGCATGTCCCCTTTTACGCAATATATTGTACACTTATTTACAATTAATTGCGCACAATCTATTGTTTACGCGGGGGGGGGGGGGGGGGGGGGGGGGGGGGGGGGGGGGGGGGGCGGGGGGGGGGGGGGGGGGGGGGGGGGGGGGGGGG
>JAYJMG010185460.1:0-11509 GCA_036873935.1 Stomotoca atra
AGACCTTAGACAATGAAGTAAAATTTTGTGACCACGCCTACTGATAACGTAATAATTAGGCCCAAAAGGGCCTAAAATTTTAAAATTATCCGATTTTCTCGAAAATTTGCACAAGTAGCAATTTGATGGTGCTGATTTCAAATCTGAGGGACTTTTTTCAAAATTTACCCAAAAACAGGGGTTCGGACCCGCATTTGAGCAGAAAATTAAAAATGCTCCGTTTTTTTTTGAAAATTTACACCTAGAACAATTCGAGGGTGCTGATTTCAAATCTAGGGTTCATTTTTCAAAATTTACCCCAAAACAGGGGTTTGGATCTATATTTGGAGCAAAAATTAGCAATGCTCTGTTTTCCTTGAAAATTTGCACATAGAACAAATCGAGGGTGCTGATTTCAAAACCGGGGGTCAATTTTCAAAATTCGACAAAAAACGGGGGTTCGGACCGATATTTCGGCAAAAAATTAGCAATGCGATTGAGAATTGGAAGGTGCTGTTTTCACATTTGGGGTCATTTTTCGAATTTTGACCTAGAAATGATGATTAGGACACCCAAAATGGGTCCGAAGGTTAAGACTTTAAACTTTTGACAAAAGAACAAGGGCGCCATAAAGTAGAAAGTCTTCTGCCTGCTTGAGGCAGTTTTTTTCCCGATTGAGTTGAACCCTAGTCGGAGATTCAAGATTATTTATTTGCAAAATATTTACAGAAAATTCTGTGACATATTGATAGTTACATGAATTGGGGAGAATTTCAATTGGGAAACACTGGGACTTGATTTCGTTTTGTCGCTAAAAGATACGACAGTTAGCAGAAGACCAAGAATGTGATGAACTAAGTCTTGTTGAACAAAGAAATTAAGGTGATTGATGTAAATTAGAAAAAGAAGAGGTCCTAGGATGGAGCCTTGGGGAACACCATGTTTAATAAGAAGCTTAAGTGGTGAAGAATGAGAAATTTGCACAAATTGGTATGACTTGAAGAATGCCATAATGAGAGAGTTTGTATAGAAGATTATTACCTGGAGGCCATTTTGTGACAGTATGAGCAAATATGAGCTTTTGGTTGGTTTAGGTGGGTTACCCGCGGGATCTCCTTGGTACAGAGCCATACTGACCAGTTTGCGTCACAAGTAATATATTGGTAAACAAATACTGATTGAAAAAACAGTTTTAACATTGTATTTACTGCCCTTTGTTGTGAGTTTTAAGTTGCATAGGTACACTTTTTCATAAAACTTGCAGGTACACAAACAGTCAGTATCCCGTTAATATTGTGATCAACAGTTTCAAATGCTTTTTTGCAGGTCAAGAAAGATACATAAGCATAATTTCCTTGGTCAAAGCATCCATATTTTTTGTGTAATTCAGGTTAGTGCTTGAGAAGTAGAATGTGACTAACGAAAGCCAAATTGATGAGGGAAAAGAATGTTGTTAGATTAAAGAAAAGAATGTAACCTTTTATGGATAATTTTTCAAATATCTTTTCAACGAAAGATAAAAGAGATATAGGTCTGTAGTTCGAGAGTTCGAGTTCAGAGTCTTTCTTGTGAATAGGTATGACTTTGGCAAGTTTGAGTGCAGACAGAAATTCACAAGTAGAAAAAGAAAGGATAAGGAGCAACGAAAGAGGCTGAGCAATTTCTGCTTTCATGATACGCAAAATCTTAGGAGGAATGCTTTGAGGTCCTGAGGACTTATTGAGAAAAGCCAAGACAGTTTAAGCTAAAACAGCAATCTCAGACACCTCAAAACCACAAGTAGCTGTGAAATAGACACAAAATACTTCAACTGTTATTTGATCTTCAACTACTCCGATACAACTATCACATTCCAGTGTTTTGCTTGAATTTACCATTTTATTAATTTATTCCTTTATTTTTCTTGGGAGGGGATATTCCATTTCAGAACTCAATTCTGAGCCTGTTTACATGATACCCGAAGTGAACTCAAACCGGTTTGAAATGAAAAAAATCACTTTGGTGTCTTGTGTGTTTCTAATAAGTTCTTACATGAATAAAATTCACTTTGGGCGTAGTGAAACTCACTTCGGATGTAACCTCATAGTTTCTTTTTTTTTGAAACTAAGCTTTTATGCTCCTAGCAAGTTTTATATAGATTGACTAGAAACATTTCTTAAGGGCTTCATATTGTAACAGAATGGATAAAACTTTTCCTCACTGTCTAGTATAATATACAAGACTAATTAGTTATCCATTACATCCATATTAATTTCATGCAATCCTTCTTCAAATCATATATGGTATGAAGTTGATAAATGTAAAAATGGAGGAATCCACTGACAGGTATCCTTTATTTACTCCAAAGAACAGTTCCCTAGCATTGAGATTCATTACTAAATGGGTTTCTTAGGTTGAACAGTTACAGTGACTAGAGTTTCTTACAAATAGGTCTATTAAAAAAAACAACCAAAACGTGTAGTTTATATGGAGATATCCTTTGGCTTTTTCCATGAAAAAAAATGGATGCATGAGAGTTTACAAGACTTCGCTGCTTGCACCCTATCCCGTATGTTAAAAACAAAGAGGAAAATTTATGTATTACACAGAGTTCATTTTGTCCATAGGTCGTGCGCCTAACTTTATGTTGCAATTTACACTAGATTGCAGCATGACATTGAGTATATCTACAACCTGAGGAACCACATGTCGAATTTATATAATCCTATAAATCATTTTGATTAGCTTTACACAAACTTTCCAATGTCACCGATTCTCTGTACTTTTGGGCAACTTTGAATTTTACCTTCAACATTTCGCCACTATAACGTTATTTGGAAATCTAAAGCACATTACGTTTGAGAATCTGTTGGTTGTAGATGCTGCATCTCATACAAGGTTTTGATTAGTATTTCTAGCTCTCGACATTGTTATGGTGCAGTAACGGTTTTCTCGATGTTAAATTTACAACGACACAGATCAGTTCTGTTTACTCTTCTACTGTTGATTCATTACCCTTGGGAACATTGTCATTACGCTCTACGTGATTGGTAATATCTAGTTTGCTGTGGTAGAGAGGGAACAATGGGACGATACAAAATGCTGGAAAATCTTTCTTGTCTATCCGTGTTCTTAGTGCATTCATGATAAGGTTTTGTTGGTCTAGCTTTCTGCTCTGTTGCTGGAAGGTTATGAAATTTTGTTTGTGGTACGTGATGATGGTCTACTGGGAGAAGGACAACAAGCTCTGATGCAATGACATTGCAAAAATCTTTCATATCCATTTTATCTTTCTGATGTACTTCCGATTGATTGAATAATACTACACTAATAGATACATCTCAAATAGGTGCACACCTATCTTTTTTGTACAAATGTATGGTTTTTGGCAGTGCTGAATGGATAGGCAGGAGTAGGTCAGTGCAATTGATCCTCAACATTGCACCCAAATATCTTGCAAACAACAACTTGGCCACTTATTCTACAGATAAAATCCCCTTCTTCAGCTTGGTATCTGTTACTTCTTTTTGGTTGTCTTTCCTATCACTTCGCAGTGTGCCACAAATGTAGTCGGATCATGTTGATAGATATCTCTGCAAGATGCAATGCATGTTTTTTATTTATAAGAACACCTAATTTTTTGCAGAGGCTGAATGTGCTTATTTCTTTCCAAGATTTCAGGCTGAAAAGTTCTACATTCTTATTCAATAATATTTACAAAACACCAGAACAGTTTCGATGGTAGAATTTAAACTTCTCAAAGTAATACGAAACCTAAAGAAGTCACTCCTTATGCTGTTATGCTGAGCTACCGTATCATAATCTTATCAGTTAAAGTCATGTATGAGATTATATGCTTTGAAATAAGCATTGAAAAAATTCCTCTCTCTTTCCTTTTTAGTTCTTAGTATCTTGTAAGGAAAACTCAGGCTGGACATGTTCTTAAGATGTTCTTAATTTTGGACCAAATCTGAGCCTCGTATTGTTATAAACTGGGTTCTAATAAAACAAAATGTGTACCACTGCCACAGATTGACCGATTCATTTCATCATCGAAAGACTGCCCAGAATATAGTAGCATATTATCAAAGCTAAAAAAATTGAATGCCATATTTGCGCCATTTGTTCTTCATATACTGCAGAAAGAGTAGTCGCCCCAAAAGAGCATCATCGATTCATCGAGTGATAGGCGGTCCTCTGGAACATAAATATTTTTCATTTTTTTACATTGAAGTGGTTGATGAGGTATCTGACTTTCCCAAAGTGATCATTGACACCTTCATCATTTTCTCCAAAATGCAGAAAACGCATAATGGCTAGAAAATGATCCATTGACATTGTTTTCCTTACAAATTCATCACCTGTTCTTCCTTTTTACAATTCGTAACGTAAAGATGGTGAAAATAGTTACATGTCTTACATAATCCATGTTACCTCTGTGATAGTCCATGTTATCAATTTACCTTACTAACATCTTTTGAGTGTTCATTATGACCTTTGCTGAAGCTTTAAACAATCAGGTTGAATTTTGACCATTTTTTAGCAACTTGCAAAAGGGGTGAAAAATGTGACTTCCCTCCTTGATGGAGTGTTACTGACTCGCTTTGAAATTTGTGAAAATGGTTGTGAAAATGATGGAAATGGTGAAATTAGTAGATTGTTTGTTTATTTATTTATCTTGCCAATCAATGCACTTAACCAATAAAAGTCAAGTATATGCAACAATTTTACCAGTTAAGTTTATAAATGTACTGTGAATGCTTGTGTCTGTTTTTAATTCCTCTTGTTTACTACAAGTGTCTTTTAAATTTAACTTGTGCTTATGCTAAAATAAGGTTTTTATATATACATATTTTTAGTAAATTGAATAGGCTGTGAATAATGATGAGTTGTTTTTATTGTCCTTGTTTTGGAGCCTTGTTGTTGGTAGTGTTATCACTGATTTACTTATTTTATAGAATTTTTTTTCCGCCTTACATTGATAAAAACCCAAGCCTGTGAAAGTTGGAATGGTGTGAAAAATGATTAAACTATCCCTGACCTGCCAGTGAATGTTTTTAGTTATGCCAAAAAACTTTTTAATTTTTTAAAGAACGAGAAAATAATAACAAGAATGCTTCATTGGTTGGGTGTTGTTTTTGTTTACATATAAAAAGAGCGATAGATATGTATAGTCTGATGATCTAAATATTGCTTGGAGGGAAAATGCGTGGCAGAGATTTTCTGAAAAGTTGCTTGAAGACAACGCAAACATATTGTGTTTAAGCAGTGTTATTAAAGGACTTTTTTCATTCAACCAACTCCAACACATTGCTTTTATATATGCACATACTCCTTTTAATGAAAAACAATATTTTAGAATACTTATGATGGATTTTTATTTGGAATCATAACTTTTTGGAAGCGAATTCTACCACAAATCCCCCTTAAAACAGGGTTTACTCTTAAAAACAATCCGCAATCACATGTTATTTTAACTTCTATTGTTGTCATGGAAATGTGAGAATGGTCTTTACATTTATGTTGTTGTCATAGAAATGTGAGAATAATCTTTAAACAGCTATATCTCCATAACCACCATAGCCACCCATGTAAAAAATCAATCCAATAAAATTTTTTTTATATCCTGAAGTGTTACTTCTTTCCATTTGTTCATGATGGAACTAGATCAAGCTTTAACTTTATCAGCATGGCAATATTATAAAGTTTTACGTTTTACTCAAATGTACATTGACTTTGCAGTATTCAGAAAAAAGAACTGCAATGCAATGTTCCAGCATTTTTTACAAATTATTACATAGAACATACTCCATCTTCAGACAAAAAACACGGGTAGAGTCGTGGCACTAACACTAGGCAAAATTTTACTTCAAAATATGCCTTTTTCATTAAGATTTGTCAGTCAAAGGCCTCTGTTCAAAATTATGCCTTTTTCATTAAGATTTGTCAGTCAAAGACCTCTGTTCAAAATTATGCCTTTTTCATTAAGATTTGTCAGTCAAAGACCTCTGTTCAAAATATGCCCTTTTCATTAAGATTTGTTAGTCAAAGACCTCTGTTCAAAATATGCCTTTTTCATTAAGATTTGTCAGTCAAAGGCCTCTGTTCAAAATTATGCCATTTCATTAAGATTTGTTAGTCAATGACCTCCAATGTGTTATTTTGTCCCAAAGCCTGTCAAATTGGACAAAGTTGTTTAAAATTTTTAAAAGGAAAGCATGTGAAGGTTCTCACAGCAAACTAAAATACATCCCTAACAGTTATTTTAGGGGTTTCACATTGAAATTTGACAAGCAATGTAGCATTCGTTGAAGAAACAATGAAAATTTCCTCAATGCCAGAAATAAATGACAAGAGTTGAAGAAATTAAATTACAACAGCCAGATAAACTTCCATCACAAAATAACACAGATGAAACCGTACCATTTCTGCTCTGCTCGACAAAATAAAATACATCGGATGAGTATCCTTCAAGCATTGAATTATTAAGCGAAAGCAGCCAGTGCCCTCAGACAGTTCCAAATCCGTTGAAAGTGCATCTTCATTTACAGGATTCACGCCGATCACCTCGCGTAAATTTAAAATACCAATCGGTGACTAAACATGAAAAACGAAAATATTTATACATTAACCTTTTTCTTCAGAAAAATCCTAATACCACACATCAATCATAAAAGCACTGATTTAATTAAATTGCACTAAAAAAAATCTATGTTTTTGAGATCTTGATGTTTTAGGAGAGAGATGCCATTAATTAAGTGAGCTAAAGATTTGATTTTCTTAATTTTATGTAGAACTTGAAAAAAAAAAAAAAAAAAATTGAAAGCATGCAGAAGTATAAGAAAACTGTAGACTTTAGCATTATGCCTCAAGAATTAATTGGACCAAAAAAATAAAGCAAAATTAGCAACATATATTGCAACATCTTATATCCTACTCAAATCACCAGAAGTTTCATTTTAAAACACACTACACTTCTTCACTTTGTCCGTGCTAGTCTATATTATAATAACAATGATCACAGATAGCTGAATGTTTCAATAAAAGGGAAATACATCTCTCTCGAAAGGTCATAAAAAATTCTAGAAAAAGAAATGTCCATACCTCTTCAATATCTGACTTGTAAAAATAAACATTTTTTTCTTTTAAAACTGCCCAGCAATGTTTTGAATTTCCACATTTTGCCTAAACCAGCAATGAAGAGACATCTTAATTGAAAGAAATTGTTAAAAGAAATTCATGACTTACTTTCTTTGTTCAATCACAATATTGGCGAGAGTTTAAATTACAACATTGTCGTTGTCAAGCCAACTAGAGGGAGCTTTCAAATTCCACATTTAGCAATCACATTCTATGTCTTATGTTTACACGTGTTTGAAAAGGTTTCTTTCAACTTTTTTTTTTCTTTGTTTTTTTACAAACGCATAACGCTACTATGCTTATAATTTATGAAAGTTTTTTTATCATTCAATGCTTGAAAATAGGCTTTTTTATACTTGATAGTAATCTTAGGAAAACCAAAAGCTTCTGTAAGCATCTAGGTCAGTACTTTCATTTTGATGTTACTATTAATGGGCAATGCCATATTCAACAACAGAAGCAATGTCATAAGACAAGGTGGACAATGTTGCTTACCCTTTATAAGCAGAAAACACTGGAACATTTGGTGTTGAAAGTTTCTACTGTATGAAACTTTTTAGATAACGAAAATTGGTAGGTGGCAACATCAATAGAATAAATACTGATTTGGGACAAGTCAGTATTTTTCACTTACCAGTCATTTTTTTTGTTTACTTACAACCAGTAAAAAAATACTTACTGTCAATTTTTTTAATTGCTCACACTTAGAATACTGATGGTAAACCATTACTTAAATTGAAAAGCAATAGAACGAATGATCAGTATTTTTTCAATTATTTGCAACCTGTTACTTTCGTATTTCAAGCACCAATGCAGGACATGTGTGGACTGAAAATGACACTAGGCGATGACTCTGTAATACTTACTTCCTTTTTCTTCAACTCTTTCATTCTGTTGTTTGTGCCTTTTGTTTCCTGTTCCTCATTAACTATTTCTTTCTCTTGGTCCTTTTGTTACCTTACCAATGCCAATATGTGTTTGTGTTCAAAGGAATCTGCTTGAAAGTGTCTCAGCCCACCACTACAACTTGCCATTTGAAATTGGATTTTTAAAGCACTGTTTTGACACTTCCAAATGAAGTAGGCTCAAATGTAGACATTTTAGTGGATAATGTCTATACAATTCTACTTTTAAGGGAGGAAACTATAGCTCTAGGTGTGCTGCTTCTTGTTTGCTCTCGTCAAAGAAGGCAAAAATCTAACTTGAAGGAAGAGAAAGCAATTTAAGATCCTTTTAGATTATCAGTTATTCCCAGGAATGAAATTAGATATACAATCTAACTTGCTCAGCTAATTTTTTTCCTCCTCTAGCTGAGGGTTTCAACTTCTAGCATTTTTACCCCCTTGTTTAAATGTGCTATTTTGAAAGCAATTCACTAAGTACAGAAAAAGTATTTATAAAATCCACAAAAATCCACAAATCCACAAATCCACAAATCTGGAATAACTTTTAATCCACAATTCTGGAATAACTTTTACAATAAGAAATTTTAATTTGATGGATTGCTTTGAACACAAACACATAATTGGCATTGATAAGGTAACAAAATAACCAAGAGAAAGAAATGGGCGAGGAGGAACAGGAAACAAAAGGCACAAACAACAGAATGAAAGAGTTGAAGAAAAAGAAAATAAGTATTACAGAGTCACCGCCTAGTGTCATTTTCTGTCCACACATGTCCTGCATTAGTGCTTGCATTAAAATACGAAAGTAAATAGGTTGCAAATATTGAAGAAATACTGATAATCCGTTCTATCGTTTTTCAATTTAAGTGTCCTTGGCAAAAAAGGTTCCATTCTGAAAATTAGTATTGGTTCATTCAGGCAATATTTTTGCTAGGTTAGTGCTGCAAACAAGTGAGCAAAACGTTTTAAAATGAAATCATTTGCAAACATCTCCAGCTGTATTTCCTTCTGGGAATCAAACCTTTTAGTTTTGATGCACTGTCGAATCTTTTAAAACATTATTTTTTCTAGAGGCTTTCTATATTTTCACTGCTTGAAATGGACATTTGAATAATTTTTGCTGTTCGTAAATGCCTACAAACTGCTATTTAATTCATTTTTACTGTATTTTCTCTTACCTGTTTAATATGCCACTAAATTCATTATCCAACATTGGTTGATGCTAACCCATTGTTACAACGGTGTAAGATGTTTATGTACCACAACACACTCATTTTGTTTCGATGGAACCTTACCAATCCTATTCAAGGCGTACAAAAATGCTTCACCTCCTACCATTTTGAATAAGGTGAAGTGCAGTGCACACATTTACTTTGATTGGTTGATCAACAAAAGCAATCACAAAATGTTTGTAATGGATGACGTAGTTATATTCATTTAAGGAAGCAATGGGAGTAGAATGTTATGCTAGCAATGTTTATTCTAGTAAGTGGATGGGATATTTTATTTGTAACTTTATTGTGCTCATTCACATCACATGCATAAAACTAAAGAAGGAAGAGTAGAAAATTCAGTGAGTTTAAAACATCTTTTACCTTTGTCACCCAGCCTGAATAAATTGTTTTTTCACTTGCTTTGGATAGAACCTGAACCCCACTGAATCTTCGAATCGCATTTTGTAAAACTAAAATAAAGCAAGAAAATATTATTTTTCTTAAGTATATGGGCAAGTAGTCTAAAACTCCTTTAAAAGACCAAAGACAGAAAAGAAAACATGCACATTGGTTTTCAATTAAGTTTAAGTAACATGTAACATTGAAGAAAAAATGACTGTAAGACTCATAACAAATAGTGAGTGCTTGAATTCAAATCACCAATTAACTTAAAAGTTAAAAAAAAATTAAAAAAAGGTTGTACCTCTCATCCAGTCATCAATTTCTGCTTTGGAGTCTGCTGTTAAGTAATAAATACGTAAAGGTGTTGCAATCTAAAAAATATGGAGAATCCAAGAAAGAAGCAACAGTCAACTGTAAGTGCATGCTGAAAAAGATTTTTTTTCCTCACAAAACACATCTCCAATTTAACTAACACAAAATTTTTATTCATCTTCCTAAACCTCTTATATTTATTCAACTTTTAACACTGTTCCCTGATTCAACTGTTTTGCCTTCTTGCTATGTAGCCCAGCAAAATCATACACAAATTGTTTTCTTTCAACAATTTTTTTCCTTAATGAGTAAATATAAAAATTATTTTTCTGAGTATAAAAAAAGAGATCACATCAGTTTCTTTGCTGGAAACATTTACATTAAAATTGCCTCAGAAAGAAGAAAAAAGCAAACAATTACCTTAATTTATTTACTGAGCTACCGAATGCTATGCTTTTGTAAAAGGAATTGAGATGAGTTGAGTTTTAATTATGTACCTTAGAAGCGAATTAAGTTCATGAAGTGGATGCTCTTATTCATTACCTAAAGCAACTTATAATGCATTTTAACATTTAACAGCATTTAACAAAGAATAACTTATCAAATGAAATCATGTACTTTACACTTTTATTTATTCATTTCATTTTTAATTATTTTCCCCTTTTATGGCTATACCATCTCTAGGAGAGGATCTCCATTTGAGCGACTCTCCATCCATCTGCTGAAACATGGCACAATGACCTAATCCACTATTGCCCAATTCACAAGGTGTGTCAATTTAACAGAAATTTAACAGATCTTCCAGAAGAAATAAATTTAAATTAGCCAAACCTCAAATGTTAACGGCTGGTCTGATCTTTTTATTTCCATGACTTGTTTCATATCGATCCAGCCCAAAGGTTTACGATACATATCACTCTATTAACGAGAGAAACAAATAGTTTAAGAACCAAGATTTTCGGAAAAGCCATAGACTTGAACAATATCGTTATAACTGGTTCCCATTACAAACAAATTTAAATATATTTTGCTCTTGTTTTGTCAGGGTGCTATACTCAGACTATTTAGTTAAAAAAATGAGGTGTATAAAACCCACTTTAGTTCTCAATTATGCCTCAAAAAATTGTGAGTGAACATTCAAATATTGAGTGCGTTTTAAATGGTGTGTGTGCTTGAAGATAGTGCCAATTAAAGAAAACTAGAAGCCCACAGGCTTTAACAATTTCCGCTGAAAGCTTCAAAGACTAAATTTAGGAGGAAAACATAACACGGAAAATACAGGAATCACGCAATGGAATTTTCTCAAACCAATCATTGGTAGAAATGTCTTACACAAAGATTTGCTAATTCAGAATGTTCAACTGGAAAATTGCCTGTAATTTTTTTACCCTACAATCTGGTTATCATGCTTGATAAAATGAAACTGTAAAAAAACTACAATATACTAATACTATTCTTTGCTCATGTTGCAGACGTGGCGTTGTTTTTGGCTAAAAAGTTCTTGAGAATCCCAAATTTTGACTAAAATTCGAAAACCGAACTCATAGTTGAAACCAACACCCTCGAATTGGTCTAGGC
>JAYJMG010185571.1:0-11500 GCA_036873935.1 Stomotoca atra
GAAGAAGAAGAAGAAGAAGAAGAAGAAGAAGAAGAAGAAGAAGAAGAAGAAGAAGAAGAAGAAGAAGAAAAAGAAATACTAACCGCATCAATTTCAAAAATATTGTTTACATTCCCACCAGTTATTTGAAACATAATTTTTCCATTTTCACCTGCATCAGGGTCAGTCGCAGAAACAGTGGTAACAAACGTACCAATAATATCAGTTTCGTTTAATGTTGAAGTATATGTTGTTGGCTTAAACAGTGGTTTCTCATTTATATCATTCACTTGGATAGTAACATTGGTATCTGCACCTTCAGTGCTTAGAGCTGGACTGCCCATATCAGTAGCACGAACAATTAACACATAGAATGATGTTGTTTCAAAATCAAGAAATTTCTTTGTACTCAAATCTCCACTAACCTAAAACAAAATGAGAATGTTAAGATGGTATGTAGGTTGAAGGGAATGTTGGCTGTACAGCTATTAAACTATAAATTGTTGCATAACCAAAATTAAATTGATTTATGCAAGCAAAGGGTACTGGAAGATATTGGCTGATAAAAGTGGTACAAGGAAAGCAAAGTTTATTTGAAAACGTTTTTACTTTGCAATGTACTTACAGGGTTCAGTTCAAATACACCATCAATGTTGCCAGAAATAATGGAGTATCGTAATACACCATTGGCACCTTGATCTTCATCTTTAGCCTGCACAGAAGTTTTTAAAAACGATTTAGGGATTGTTTCATCAACAATGATTTGGTAGAAAGCTTCAAATCTTGGCTTTTCATTTTCATCAACAACATTGATGGTGACAGTAGCATGAGTGATGCCATCGGTGGATTTAGAAGGATCGCCTCTGTCCTTTGCTTGAATGATTAACACGTATTTTTTTATTTCTTCAAAGTTCAGATATTTTTGCAGCAAAATTTTTCCATTGTTCTATAATATAGAGGAAGATGGAGGTAAATGAGACATTTTTATTGACACAAATAGTAAAAATTAGACCAATTTCTCCTAACCCGATTCAAAAAGTAGCAAAACCCAAGCAAAAATAACAAATAAAACACTCACTGGTGCGATATAAAATGTTTCATCAGTGTTTCCAGAGACGATTTTATATTCAACTTGACCATTCGTTGTTGAATCCTTATCTGTTGCTGATACTTCAGTTACTTCATATCCTGGAATAGTTGTCTCTAGAACATCAACTTCAATTGAAGTTTTTTCGAAAACTGGTGTGTTATCATTTACATCAGTTACATGGACAGTGATTTTAACTTTTGTAAATTTATTCCCATTGTCAGTCGCAGTGACATAAAATTCATGTTTTTGATTCTTTTCGAAATCCAATGGAAATTCAGGTGGACTCAATGCTTTCAACTTCACTTCTCCATTTGAATTTATGCTGAATGGAATTCCGCCAACAATCGAGTATGTTATTGTGGAATCAGCATCAGCATCTGTAGCAGTGACCGTGATAACTAAAAAACCGTGCGGCTTGTTTTCACTTACATAACGCACAAAGTTCTGCTGGGTAAACTCTGGTGGGTGCTCATTATCATTGGTAATGCCAATTTCAATGCTCTGTTCATTGTCCATCTGTGGGTTACCGCCATCAACTGCGCGGATGTTGAGACTGTGCTCTGTCTTCGTTTCATAGTCAAACTGCTTAATCAATGTTAATGTTCCATCCAACTAGCAAAAAAAATAATTAGATTGAACATCCTTACACCTTAACGGTGCGTCCAAACTTTTAAACTTTCAATAAAAGCAATTCATTTTAAATTAAGGATTTTTATTGAGTTTTATATACATAAAATTCATTTCGCTCAAAGTCCATTATTTTACTTACGAATGGAAGATATCGTATTTAATGCAAAGCTTGGTTAGAGTAAAAAAAGGAGCAAAAATATTGACAACATTCATTACCAGCTATTAGGTATTTTTAAATCAATACTCTTTTCAGTTACTCTTTATAGAAGATTACTAGAACAGATGAAACTTTTCAGACAAAAGTGACAAAATTTTTCGAAGGTGACAAAAGTTTTGTCCGATGAAAATTTTTGTCCAACCAAAAAATATGTCCAACGATTATTCTGAACCAACTGCAGTCTTTCATGTTGTGTTTATTCCACTTTTTAAGGGTTTTTAGGATCAATACGAAATAGGACAAAATAGGACAAAACTTCGTCGAACAAGTGACAGAAATTTTGTCCGACATTTTTTTGTCCGATAAGGTATATTGTTTTATATTGACAATCATCTATGGATACAGATCATAACCTTTTCCTGAGACGTAAACTTATTGAATACAACTGACAAAAAGAAGTTACTTTATGCATATACATAATACTTCCAGCACAATCAAAGTCAATGCATATATTCTTACCTCATTAATTGAAATAAAACTTGCCGCACTTCCTCCAGTAATATAGTATTTAACTACATTGTTTGGCAATGTTCTGTCAGCATCTGTTGCTTTATAAATTGTTAAGGTAGTGTTAACTGGTGTAGATTCAGAGAGGTAAGGGAATTGACTTTCTCCACTGACAAAGATTGGTCTGTTGTCATTTAAATCATTGATGTTGACTGTGACCGTAGTTTCATCATAAAGACCACCTTTATCAGTCACACGTATCTGGATAGTGTATGAATACACACCTTCAGCATCAAATGCTTTAGTACCAGTGATCTGCCCAGAGTTTGCATCAATTGTGAAAGGGACATTCATGCTTTGAATGGTGTAAGTCAACTTTTCGTCTTTATCAGTATCAGCAGCAGAAAGCTTAATAATCTGAGGATTCACAATATTTTCATTAATGTCAGCAACGTGTGGGCCAGCAGGAAACTTGGGAGAATTTTCATTTACCAGCAGAATATTGATTGTTACAGTTATTGTTGATGATAGTTGTTCTGGTACTGTACCATGATCTTGCACCTTAATAACCAATGTGTATGTGCTTTGTGTTTGGAAACGGAGTGGTCCATTCACTTTTAGTTCTCCAGAGTTCTATGAAAAAAGAAATATATATGTTTAGAGGATGAATCTGACACTACAGTACATGAATCGTAGCTTTCTTAAAGGAACAATCTAAAAAGATTTCAAAATATATATGTAATTTTATCCTCCTAAATAAAATAAAAACAAATTTGGCTTACCAAGTCAATAACAAACTGATTATTGTTGTCTCCCGATACTTCGATAAATTCATATTCATTATTGGGTTTCGTAAGATCACCATCATGGGCCAGTAATTTTTTTATGGGGCTTCCCAAAATTGCGTTTTCTTTTACACTGAGTGTGAGGTTATTTCCGTCCAGAAACTTTGGCACAACATCATTTACATCCGTAACAGTAATTTCCACATTGGTTTCGACGGTATTTTTGCCATCACTTGCAGTCACTTTAAAGTTATGCTTAATCTGGGTTTCAGCATCCAGAGATTGCTTTAAAGATATTTGTCCTGTAAACGTAACAGACAAAAATATAAAAATATATAAGCAATAAAAATTTAATTATCAATATAGTTTGGTGCTGCTATAGCAGTGGTGTGTCAAAGTAATGGTTACACAGTAAATTTTATTTTAAGTAGCACACTTTAAATGGCACAGCAAATAATATTTTCATTCAGTTTTCCATCAAATATATTTTTTACAAAAATTGAAATCTTTCTTTTGCATGAAAGAGAAAGAACAAGTAAATAGTTACCAGTGGCAGTGCTAATAAGAAATGGTAACCCGGCTGGAATGCCATAAGCTATAGTTTCTCCATCTTTATCGGTTGCTTGAACTTGTAAAATAGGAGATCCTACGTTCAAATTTTCTGGTTTTGTAGCATAGTATGATGGTTTATTAAACACTGGTTTGTTATCATTGACATTTGAAACCTTGATCTGCACAGTAGCAACAGCACTATTGGCGGGACTTCCTTTATCCTTAGCTTCCACAAGAAGAGTGATTACTGCTTTCGTCTCATGATCTATCAAGGCAGGGTTGTTTACAGATATTACACCAGAATTCTAAAAAATATAATATATATATATAAATATAAACATATTATGTTTATTATTAATAAATGATAAATTTTGCCTTGTTCTTGGCTTGTTTGTTTAGCAAAACCTTCATGCAGAAAACCGAAACCGTCATGCAGAGAAAAACATACACACCAAAACAAAACTCAAAAATGAAGCTTATTCTTTGTTACATATAAAAAAGAACGGCAATTATTTTTTGGAAATATATGTTCTACTGTAGACAGTCCCAAATTTTTATGTTCATAGCTTTTTCAAACACAGATTCAATGCAACTACAGAAATGTTGCTATTATGTTAATTTTTATAAATTTTTATAAAGCCCTACCAGATCTATCTTGAAAGCATCATCGCTTGCAGCAAGTAAACTGAAGCTGAACTCATTATTAGGTGATGTGGCGTCTTTATCAGAAGCAGAAATATCTTGTTGCATTGATAAAGTCGTATCTTTTATTGCAGCTTCAGAAACTGAAGCCCCATAAGTCTGTTGCGAGAATAAAGGTGTGTTGTCGTTGAAATCTGTGACAGTGATGCCAACAGATGTTGTTACTTTATGTGCTCCAGCTGATGCTTCAATGGTCAATGAGTAAATGTATATCAGACCTTCACGATCAAGCAGTCCAGATACCTTAAGTTCTCCACCAGCGTTGATCGAGAAAGGAACATTCTCCAATATTTTGTACTGAATAATTTCGCTTTCTGGATCAGAGGCTCTTATGTTACCAATAACAAAACCACTAGCAGTGTTCTCTTGGACTTGATAAGAGAACGGACCATTTATCGTGAGAGTCTCATCAACATTTAAGACTTTGATATCAAGTGTTAATTGAGATTGTAAGTTGTAAGAGTCCTTTGCAATGATTATCAACTTGTAAGAAGTTTTGGTTTCAAAGTCTAGTCCAGAGATCAACTCAAGAGATCCAGTCACCTATAAGAAATAGATTTATTCATTATATATACAGTCTCTATAATTCCACTTCCCCTGTTTCGCATTTTCTCAATCTCGAACACTTTTCTCAGTCCCTTGGACTTGATTCCATCCACTAATGAAATAGTGTACCGTAATTTTTTTCAGACGTATAATAGCCATGTTGCTGGCCTTACCTCATCCAATTTGAATTTTATAGCTTCATTTCCAGCTGTTATATGAAAAGTGATAATAGCGTTGGCACCTAAGTCCTGATCTGTAGCAGTAACAATGAAGATTTCTCCTAACGCCCGGTTTTCTTTAATTTCCAAAGTAACTTCACTTTTCGGGAACTTGGGTTCGTTGTCATTAACATCAAGTATCTTGATGTTGATTGTAATTTCCGAGCTTACTTTACCGGCTCCATTTTCATCTGTGGCTGTAGCATACAAGGTATAGGTTGCTTTTGTTTCTCTGTCCAGTTGCTTCACCACAAACAGATGTCCTGAAGCACTTTCTAAACTGAATTGCCCCAGGGTATCGTCACTTCGAACAATTTTATATAATAATTGAGCATTTACTCCACTGTCTGCATCTTTGACTATGACCTCCAGGATTTTTGTTGGCGGATTAAAGATAGTATCCTCTGATACTTCTACATCATAAACTACTTTGTCAGGAATTGGAGGATTATCATTAACATCAATGACATTGATCGTAACCTTGACATCTTTGAAAAAACTGACGATATTGTCATCAGTGACTCGCACCATGAATACATAAACACTTTGTTGCTCATAATCCAAAGCATCCTCGAGTTCAATTTTACCATTATTCACATCAACATTAAATGGTATTTTGTCAGAACTAGTAACTACAAACTTAAGTTTCGGTGCAACTTGTGGATCAACAACAAATGGAATGGTGTGCACAAGAGTACCAATGGTTGCATTTTCATATACTGAAGCTTGTGTATCTTCAACTTTAGGTTCTCTGATTGTAACGACTAAACAAACAAAATGGTTTGTAAACAAACATGAAAAACTAAGGAAAAAAGGAAGAAAAACCATGAAAACCACAAAATAATGTCCTTGAATCAAGGATGAAATTTGACTGTGTTTACTCCTTACATTGTTGCCATCTTGATGCTTTGAAAAATAATAATGTGCAGTATAGAATCAAAATTGCAAATACCCAGCAGGCACAACATGTTGTTGCATCGTCGTTTGACCATGATGGGCCTGCAATGATAACTTACTTCATAGCTTCATACAAAAAGTTTGAAGTGAATAGCTACATTTTCAGGATCAAAAAAAAGGATGTGTGCCTAAAAGTAGCATGAAGTTTTTTGGAAGCCCTAAAAATAGTGTTATAACCACCATATACTTTGAAAGCTAGAGTTCTTCTCACCATACACCCCTACCTTCCGTTGCAATTTTGAAAGACTATTTCTGCCGATGAATATACATAGAATAGATAATGGAGCTGGAGCAAATTTGACTTTGTCAAATCACCCCCAAAGCCTATCCTCAAGTCCTTAAGCTAACGACATCCTCACCCACATTAACTTTTTTTACATAAATAAGAAAGAAAACCTTGTTCATAAACGCTCAGTCAGTCAGTCAGAAATTTTCCCACATCTTGCAACGTGATAGTAAAACATTTGAACAACCCAGTCTCAACACATGTCGTATTTGCGACCTTCGAACAAGTACATTTTTCGTACACATAAAGAAGTACACTTTCACTTTCGTTTTAAAATTTATTAGCCTTCGTTCCGAGACTCGACATTACTTCCGATTATGCAGTCCTGCTGAAGGAAGGCCCTTTGTTTTGACATGGATGAAAGATTTTCTTCAAAAGCATTACAAGAGAACAGATAGATGCCCATCTTGGGACGAGTTTGTGTGTGTTTTAAAAAAAAATTTGGTTGAAAGTGACTAAAATTTTTCCAAGTGACTAAAAGTTTTAACCGACTAAAATTTCAGCCGACAACAACTTTCAACCAATTTTTCTTTTCAACCGACATTTTTTTCAACCGTTTTAAAAGTTTTCATAAATGACATAATTAACGTGGGTGGAAGTGGGGACGTTTAATTTTCAAGAAATATAATTCCCAAGCATTGATCAGGGACAAGAATAACGCGTTTGTTTTAGAGCCTAGCCTAGCCTAGAGTTGGTGAAAATCACGGAAAAAATTATCAGTTCAATTTTTCAAGGCGATGCTGAGTCAGTGGTTCCAGCTAGATTTGTCGCGGAACTTAAAACTTCATAAGTCCCAATTTTCGCCACCCCTGCCTCAAAAAATTTGTGACTTACGTTCGACAATGGTTTAAAGTGACGTCACAAAGCATAAGTGTTGCGCCAACACGGCTTATTCCAGTTATATCATGAGTCAAACGATGTTGCAACAACGTTGTAACAACGTCACCATTATCAACCTCTAACGCAAGGTCGTTTGTCTCTTTTTGCTATGAAGACGCCGTCTTCATATCAAAAAGAGACAAACGACCCTGGGATCGAGGTTGCACCATTATTATGTGCCGGCTGGGTTGTTTTAAAATCAGACTGTATACTCCATACGAGACTCGATACAACGCATGCTAGTGTTGAAACATTAGTTACGTTGATACTTGACATTGATGTCAATAGCAGAGATTTACATTTGCAACCAACCTCGTTACCAGGGCTTCTTTTCGCTATTTTTACTAACGGGCGGGGTAAAAAGCGCTGGAACGAAGTTGATTCGGAACTGAAAGTATATATATGAAGATAATTAAATAATACAGGTGGCTTACTTTCACATGTTGCCTCAGATACTCTTTCCAAGAAGGCAGTGTCGTTCAGCTTCGTGTATTGCTCAATGTAAAAATAGTATTTAGCTGGATCGCTTGATAAACCTTTACTTTCTTCATCTTTTGTTTTGTAAAGATGATGGAAATCTGGATGCGCAGGATAAGGACCGACAGTTTCAGTTATCCCAATGCTGAGAATCATGACTCCTTGGGCCTGAAGTGCCAGAGCTGTTGCTAAGGGTGGATCTCCCCGATTTGCTCTACCATCATTAGTAACTATGATAACTTTTACAGCATCTGGTCGCGCTCCTTTACTTGTATCATTTAACATTTCTCCAGATAACAACAATCCTTTTTGGATGTTGGTTAACTGACCCGTGTTTCTCACCATGCTATGCACAGCTGCTGAAAACGCCGGAAAACCAAACGTGTTAAGGTTAATTTGCCGTATAGATTCCGTAGAGTACGTTACCACACCCAGACGAACTCTGCTCTCCGATATATTCATCTTGGCAGCCATAAATTCGGCAAAACCAACAAGATACGGGAAATACTGACCAACACTTGCTGATGCATCTAGCATAAGAATCACATCTGCTACGCCAGTGCAAACTTTGACATCATGAAGACCCGCTAAACGAAGAAAAGGAGAATAAGTTACAGGTTTTTTGGTCACAACAGCGTATCATGTGCTCATGACAGCCTATCATGTGGCTGGAGCCGCTTAGTTTTCTGATAGACCGTTTATAGTGACAAGAGGAGTAAACATCAACGCTTAACGTTCGTATTTATCAGCAAGACATCGGCTGGAGGCCAAAAGAAATATCCTGACAGTGGCGCAGTCAGATAAAGATTATGTTTTAGGGTTCCTAGCCCTCTTATCAACCTCGTTATTAGGGGTCTCTCCATTTTCGATATGAATCGTTTTGCTTATCAGGCAGAAGAAGTCAGAGCTTAGCAATCTTGTTTAGTTTTGCATTGTGGGTCTCACTAATTATGAGGGAACAACCAACCTCGTTCCCAAGGCCTCTAGGAACGAGGTTTTGGACAACTTATTATCTTCCAAGGAATTCTTCTCTTTTCTGGTTCGAATGGCGGTGCTAACTGGCCTATTGGAAAGCAAAAGAAGCCAAAAAATCGAGGCTAAACCTGTCAGTTGCGGGTTTACCTGACACGCAATCAAATTGTCAAAAAGAAAATTATTAATTCTTCATTATTGAGAAGTTGATCCCATCTGAAATTATGGAAAATGTAGTAAAGAAATAAAAGCTATCAGGGGTGTAATGAAAATTCAAAAATTCCAAATGGGCACAAAGCACAAACTATCCCCAATGCCTACCCCCACCAAAAAAAAATTAAAAAGAGCCAAATTTTCACTAGCTAAATTAATAAAAAAAACATTCAGGAGATCGCTAATGACAATTTCGTTCCCAGGGCTTTTGATGGCCATCATTTTTTCAAAAAGGAGAAGAAGCCCTGGGAACGAGGTTGCTCTAATGAGTGTCACACATTTTACCATGTGCCATCATTCCTTCCTTCCGCCTCCACTAACCAAAATAGAAAATGCCTTCCTAAGATTTCCTCTACGTTGCTTTATTAATTACTTATGTTTACGAAGTCATAAATTACTGAGATTACTTTTGCTACAATACTAATTAGCATCCTGTGATGTGCATTTTTGCATGTATAATTGAAAACAACAGCAACGAAGAAGCAAACGTCTGAATCAAATAAAGCTGTTACATAATTCTTTAAAGACATCTTGAGTGAGTCTCGTATTGGTTATTGGTAACGTCAATTTATGGAAAAAAAACTCGAACTCAGTTAAAATTTATGTGCAATATTTCGAAGGGTTCTAGATACTTTGTTATCAAGCTTAATGTTACAATTAAAGATCTTTAACATACTCGATCCCAGCGATTTTTGTCTTCTCGATGGTTTTGGGTCCAGTAGTCAAAAAGAGACAAGAAGTGCTGGGGCCGAGTGTGGATCTTTAAAGCTGTTAAATAAATAAATATATAAACGAAATAATAAAATGGAAAGGGCGAATGAAAGTGGGGAAGCAAATTTGGGGTAGCTTTGATGGAAAAGTTGCACTCAAATTAACACCATTTCATTGGTGGAAAATGGCGTTATGCTAGCACAATAGTGGAACTTGTTTTTGCAATAGATGGACGGAGAAGCTGATTGGTTTATACACGATAATAACAGATTTGCGTGCCGTTATTTAATTAACGCTATTCAACGAGGCTCTCTTTTTTTCTCAAATTCAAATTCTATAGAAAAAAAACTAGAGCTAAACTGCACGGACCTTTTGTAGCGGTATGTATACATTCTTGGCTATGCATACTGCTAATTAGCCTAATTTCTTAATTATCTCAAATAGTTATCTTGAAATATATTATGCGGCAGTGTGGTTTTTTAAAAGCGTAATTAATGTAAATCTGAAATTGTGTTTCTATAATTTATATTTTTTTTATTTTTATTTTTTTCCTCTTTTTTATTTTCGTGGCTTCATGACCGTCTCTGGGCAACCTCGATCCCAGGGCTTCTTCCCGCTTTTTTGTACTGATGAGTAAAAAAAGTGGAAAGAAGCCCTGGGATCGAGGTTGTATTCTGGGCAAACTATGGTTGGCCAATACTCGTTCCCAGCACCTTTTTTCTCTATGAGTTAGGACGATCAAAATTGTCAAAAAGACGAAACGCGCTGGAAGTGAGTATTTTACATACATATAAATATCCATTTGTCATAGAATAATGCAACCAATACGCCCGAACAAATAGCGAACAAAGCATACAAAACAAAACAGTTACTTACGAAAATCTTGTTCTGAAGAGTTCACTGTACTGGTAGCCAGCCCAGCCAGTAGAATTAGCACTAAAACCAACATGATTTTAAGCTTTTTCTCTTTTTTTTAGATATATATTATCTATTTCTTCTGGATAATTCTTTCTTAAAATATGTTATTTATCTTATTCTCTTCAATGTGTCAATCAACCCTTCGTCAAGAAGCGATTGTGACTGAAAGTGAGTGTGACCCACCTTCCCCTCCTTTTAAATGTTCTAATACACTCCACCGTAGAGACTGGATCTCCTTCAAAACTGCTCATGAATACTTCCAGTATATATTATCCTTGTAATTAGGAGGTATTTGTTACATGATTGCGCCGAGTAGTTACGTCGCTAATTATCCTTTTTGATGATCATTAAAAGTCTGTTACACAACTGATTTTATTCTCGTAGTAAAACAGGATATATTAGCTTCCCGTTTCAATGAAATTAAGCCACGCATATGAAGAACAACGTACACTTACAGTTCATATTGGGAGAGTTCCCGAGCAACATTGGTTAGTCACCTGTCATTTATACATGCGTTATATCCTTAATTGTTTAAGAGACAAAGAAAGTATTAGATGTAATGTATATTGAAGGCTGATTTTCACTAGTCGTCTTAAGGCTTACGCTACGACGATCTTAAGCCTTACGACAGTATTTTGCAATTTCTAGTGAAAATGATGTTACGACAATAATTTGTCGTAATCACTGAATCGGTGTTTTAAGCGTTAAGACAAATATCAAGAAAATCGCACGAAAGAAAAGTTTCACCCTGAATAAAAACAAGATGTTCGTGTTAAGAAGTTGAAATAATTTGCTTCATATTTGGCCCTATTTCACTGATCTTAAAAAACACACAGGCTCATTTCGAAAAGAAAAGGAAAAATGCGCATGAGTGAGAAACCTTTCCGAGAAAAAAATTATTTTTATGATTTTATCATGACT
>JAYJMG010185904.1:0-11486 GCA_036873935.1 Stomotoca atra
AAAATTTTGGGTTCTAGAAGCTCTTAAAACAGCTCATAGGCGTTTAAAAATAGAAACTAGAATTAAGATTTCGCATAGAAATATCATTACTTTGCAAAAAAAGTTGGGGGCCATGGCCCCCCCCCGGCCCCCCCGTCGCCGTGGCCCATGCTGATAGATCTATTTTTTCAGAAAACTTAAAATTACAGTCGCTGTTCTGAAAAACGTACTGTTCAACTGTTTTCTACCTATAGTTACACCATGGTCCAATCGACGATCCACGAAATACAGATAAGGCTTGGGTTGTAAGCATCGTGATGCACTATCATGATCAAAATGGAAGAACAATATCGAAATATCTACAGAGTGTAAGTGCATTAAAGTTTCCTTTTAAAAAGCTGGTATGTGATAGGTTTTGGATGTTGCAATAGTCAACTTTTACAATTTGATACTACAAAGCAACATCCTTCCCAGGGCTGTTTATCTCTTTCTGATTATGTGGAGACGAATAGCCATATGAATGAGGTTGTTGGTTCAAAGTAACTTTTGTTTCTGTAGGTGGTTGAACATGGCTCAAAATGATGTATTTTTCTTTTTTAGAGTTGGGGCAACCAACTCGATATTCCTTCCCCTACCTTTCCACACCCTTTGTTATATTAACTATATACAGTAGAATCTCTCTATAATTCAAACTCCAAGGGACATAAGAAAATTGTTCGAACTATAGAGAGTTCGAATTACGGAAAGTTGGCCTTTTATAGAGAATTCTCAATTATGGAGGTTTTCGAATTATGGAGATTCGAATTAGAGAGATTCTACTACAAATTCATTAGAAAAGATAAATGTATCGATATGGAGTTCCAAAAAATAAATTATCATATTTTTGAAAGAAAGTTCAAACTGTAATTACTAAAAGTCAATAAAAGTCAGTTGTTAGATTTTGTCAGATTTTGGGGTTAATATCTATCGTATCCTAACTTTTACACCCCCTGATCACTCTGTTACTTCACTTTCTTTCCAGCATCATCAGGGGGTTACTAACCACTTATTAAGGGAGAGTTAATCTTTTGTTTTCCTACTCTTTTTCCTTTTCTTTTAGAAATTTACGAAACAATTGAACCTACAATGGATGGACGTATCAGCAAACATTCCACTTTATTGGCGACATGTGGATTATCTGAAGAAAATTACCGTATCATGCAATGCTCAATTTTAACATGCAGGTTTAAATTTGACGACTCTGGCAGACTTGAAAACTGCAAAATTGTAAATAGATTTCTTCCCAGCAAGTACGTCATGGTCAAACGACGTTGCGACGACGTTGTAACAACGTCGTGTTGATTCACTGTTGTTTGAATACGATTGTATGTTGTGTTGTGCAGTAACGTGTATTGAAAATGTTGTCAATTATATTAAATTGTTCTTTACTTACTTACTTATTCATTTATTTATTTGGTCAATTATTTGAATTTATTTACTTTAGTACACTCCGTTCCTATCAGCAAATGTTTCAACTTCGTTCCCAGGGATTTTTCTCCTTTTTTGATAAACTGATGGCGGCCAAACCTTCTCTACTTTCCAAACGAGGATATTTTGAGAACCTTCCAAGTCTACTGAACAGTCGAGCAAAGTAGGTTCGCGATTCAGAGAACTTACCAAAAAAAAATACTGTCAACTCTTGGAAGTAAAACTATGGCATGTCTGACCATAGAAAAAGCAAAGGTGATATTGCTCATCGTTTATTTTTTGCCTATTTTTTGTTTTGCTTTTGATTTGTTGATGTTTTTAAGCTCGAGTCGCTCGTGTTGTTCATGACGCCACATGAAAGCGAGACTAATTCATGAGAAATGATTCTAAGGCCGTTGAAATGAGCAGACTTGGAAGGTTTAGCAGAGAAATTTTCCCAAACGAATGTAAGTTGTTTGATATGTTCAGATTTTCTCCCGTTTTTCTGCCAAACATTCTGCTATGAGGAACGGAATGTTTGGAAGGCCTTCTAAACCTGCCAAAACATCCCAAGCAAATTAACTGAGAAGGTTTAGCAGGTTAAACAGGCCTTCCAAAGTCACAAACAAATGCACCCTAACAGTAACCTATAAATATTTTTTTAAAAAACGATGATATTGAATATCGTGAATGTGAAAGTAACATTTTGGACCATTAATTTTGGACGAATTTGAGCAATTTGGTCTAAAGTATTCTAAGACGGGGGTAATGTTTAAAAAACATTAGAGAAATTGTACAAAAAATAAGTTTTAAACATTCTATTGAAATTTCCGTGTTACAATTGTACAAATAAGTCCAGAAGCTCAGCAAAAACTGAAAATTGTAAATTGTTTTTCTTATATATGGTGAAAACAAACCAACAGAATTTGAATTTGACGAAAAAATCATGCTCTCAACACGATCCTTGAAATCAATCAAGTCTATCTCAGAAAAATCTGATTAAGATCCATTTCCTATACAAATTTCGTAAAAACATTTACCCCCAGTTTTTATGAAAACGCAATTTTCCCGGTTGGCTGATCGGGGACGTATACACTAGATTAATATTTATAAAGTCTTTTAATAACACAAATTGACCATGCAAGCAATATAACTTGGCCTTGTTTATTGTGTATGATTGTGTTGAGTAATGTTTTTTGTTGCTTTTGTTCCGATAGTTATATTATAAAATCAAATTCAACTTTTTAACACATAATTGTTCGTCAAGTGACGTAATAGATTCGCCAGGACGTGTCACATTTAGGAAAAAAAATTGTGATTTCTCAATATTAACTCTACATACTTAGAATTTGATTTATTGGTGAAAATGATGAAATCACTAATGAAATTAAGTAATTTTTGAAGTATCAGGGTATATGTAATATTTAACTGTGAACACGTGTATTTTTGTTTTGTGATCACGTCTCTTTATTCTTACATGAGCAATATTTTATTACGACGGTCCTCAACTCCAACACTGTCTGAAAACTAACTTTGCCTCTGCAAACGCCCACTTGCATTTTTCCTCTGTGATTCAACCACAACTGGAGACGGCTGATAACGAGAAATAACCACCCTAAAAATAAATCCCAAATCTATTATTGCACCCACTATCTTCTTAACGCCCTTTTCTAATTAACTTGCACCCTTAGAAGAAATTATTTTAATATTAACGCCCATAGTTTTATTAACACTATCCATTAAGTGCGTTTATTAGAATAAATAAATACATGCATATATAAGGCCAACCTCGAACTAAGAGCTTCTTCTCCTTTTTGATAAACTGATAGCGGATTATCAGTTTATCAAAAAGGAGAAGAAGCTCTGGGTTCGAGGTTGTACATAAGGCTTGTCATAAACTTATATTCTGTCCACATGTTCTGACATATGATCCTTGTTGTTTAAAGTTTAAGTGTCCATATTCTAATTAAAGCATGGAGGTAGAAGGCCCTGCAGAGCCCTAAAGCAAGGCCGTATTGATTCCAGGGGCCCTAAAACCTCTCAGCAGGCTCTAGTCCCATAAACTCCTAGCCAGAGTTGTCTACCTCAATAATTTAAGTGAAAGTGTCGAGAAGACTATGCCTTCACTACACAATGTATCGCTTATTTCCATGATCTTTGATGCGTGAAAGGAAAATTGTGTTGCTTTTGTTTGTGTAATGTTACATGTTACACGAAAGAAGAAATTTAAAGTATGTATACTAATAACATGGATGATTGGGTAGCCAGGGGATCAAAAAAGCAGAATAAGAAAATCTGCGATGTTAGATTTAGGTTTAAAAGGCTGTTCACCTGCTTCAGCTAAGCTGTTTCAAAGGCACTGATGTGCATTTTAGTAACGTAGGTTTGCTCCTTAGTTTACGTAGGTATGAGCTCCTGCAACGGCAAAATATGGAAATCCAATACAACTTCATTAAAACCTGCCCCACACGGATTAAAGTATATCTCCTACGAAATCAGTTGCAAGCTGACACCTTTCTTCACAATCTTAACCCTATCACAGGCGGGTTTTTTCGGACTTTTGAAAAGTGGGGGGTGGGGGTGAGGGGCTTTTTTGCCCGCGCCACGGAATTCTTTGTTAAAGCTGTTCACTTAGCCCAAAACACATGAAACTTGGTACAACTTATCTTTAGACCCTCCGCAACATTTTGAATTAGGTCACGTGGTTAAAAAATGACGACGTCATCAAAACTTTTGATGACGTCATTATAGACTTTATAGACTTATAGTTTCAGCGCCATTTGTTTTCGGGTTGTAAAGTTATTGAAGTTGAAAGACCCCTGGGGGCAAAAAAGCCCCCCCCCCCCCCGCCCGCCTGGGATAGGGTTAATTTTCTGTCTTAGTTTGAAATTTAAATTTCATTTTTTGCACGCTGTGTGGGGAAAAGTAAAGACAAGCCCTCAAAACTAAGAAGAGGTTAATTGCGACAGCTGTCGTTTCAAGATATAAAACAAAACTAAACACATAGCGCCGTTGTTGTTCTTCCACACTGCTATTTGTAAGTCAACACGTTGGCGCTTTTGATGGTAGCACACCATGTTACCATGTTTCCTTATTGAACTGGATCAGAACATTCACATTTTGATATATCAAATTAAATTCGCAAATTTTAGAGTATCCTTAGTCAAATTGAACAAATATATTTGTAACCTATTTAACTTCATAACAAAGCCATCTTTAATTTTCGAATAAATAGGGTCAAATCAAATGAGTAATGAAACATTTTTTTTCCAAGATTGCCCAGTCTTCATAAGCATACAACTTCGTCCATCCCAAGAGTCGTTTGTATCATTTTCATATTTATTAAAGTGAATCGTATTTAACCTTTTAATTTGTTTTTCTTTAATCAACACCAGCCAATGAGAAGTCAACAACGTGTTATACTTTATTGGTATCTTCTTAAATTTGAAAAAAACAACAACTTAGTTCCAGCCCCTCTAGAAAGATCAAATGAGTGGGCCTGTTCCACAGAGGTTCGTTTGAAAAAAGGTCTGCCTTACGAAACACTTTCAATAGGATTAAATGGACGTGAGAACGAAGCTTCAAATGAATGGGCTATGATAAAAAAGTATCTCTATATATTGAGTGAGAAAGTGTATTTTCCCTCATTTGAAACAACTGGATAATGCTTTTACTAGTATGAAATCTTATTAAAATTTTTCACCCTCGTGATCAATTACAAAATTAACTAATAAAGCGCTGGTCAAATGATATTTTTCTATCTCAGTAAGTTATTCAAAGAGGTTTTTGCAACTACGTTTGACCATAGATTGCCGTCTGGGTGCATTCTGATTAGGAGATTAATAGGTAATAAATTGCCATACTTGTCTGTCGCACGCAAAAAAATCAGTTGCGCTAATATCATAATCAGATGGACTTTAATAATGCAATCGAATCTTCTCATTGGAGATGCAGATTTTTAAATGAAATTTATAAAGTTGTTTGTCAGACGCAGCAAAAGCAAGCTCAAACCCAGTTCTTTAGATTATTTTGAAATTGTTCAAGACACAAGAAATTAGAAGCTAGGTCAGGAATGAATGGAATCATGATCAGAAAGAGATAAACGACCCAAGGAAAAAATTCCACTTGGAGCACAATTTTTACTAACGCAAAATAAATAAAACAACCCCCGCCCCCGCTCCCCTCCCCCCCCCCAGGAGCTGGAGATGAGGTTACGTAGCTTTCACTAGCTTTCATTTAATATGACACTATATTTCCTTTAAATTAAACTTAGTTCATAGTAGGAAAATCTCTTCAAAAACAAAAAAGCAAAATGTCGCATGAAAAACGAAAACAAAAAAACACGAAAACAGCAATTAAAAAGATACCCAAAATTAGCCTGACATTAGGAGAAACTGAATTTCGAATCAATTTCAACACATACACAAAAAAAATTTACAACGCTAAATAATATAAGCAAAAATATCAAAAACTCTCTAAAACAAAGTGAAACATCGATAGCAGCACTTAACCTCATCTTTTACCACCCTACGCATAATAATTGTACTGCCAATACATTCACAGCTTTTGGTCTTCGAAATATTCCGTATTTATATCTTCATTGACGGTGGAAAGCTTGATAAGAACTGTTTTCTATGGCGTTAACTACCGCCATGAATCTGGCGTGATTCCTTACATTTTTGTAGGTATAGGTTGGACCTGCCGGCAGGTGCACTGGTTAAAATTTACGGGACAAATCGCATCTGCTCTTAGAGGATTTCTCAATGCTGTTGTTGAAATGAATTCAAGTTCAGATTTTTTTATTTCTCCAAGTTGAATTAAGTCTTTGTAGCGTTTTTTCAACTTATATCTGTAAACAGAAAAAAAATCAATCAAAATAAATAAGATAAACAGATAAATAAATGTAAAACTTAAACAAAATTCTAGTTCTGCCTAAGTTATATGGAAACTGACCAGCAGCAAATATGTCGAACAATGGTTGTAGTTTTGGAAGAAGAAGAAGAGCAATAAGAAATTTGCTTCCTTTCGAGCATATTAATATAACAAAAAATGATTTGTTCAACAAGCATCTAAGAAAAGACAACTTTTTAGAAAATTCATTGGACCCATGAGAGAGATGTTTTAGATCCACGAGCAAAAAAAACAAAAAAACACGAAGACACGAGATGTAATTTAAAACACGAAATAAAACTCAGATCCACGAAGGCACGAAGGTACGAAACCCACGAGACATAAGGAGGCACGAGACCCAGGAAAATTCAACAGAAGAAGAAGAAGAAGAAGAAGAAGAAGAAGAAGAAGAAGAAGAAGAAGAAGAAGAAGAAGAAGAAGAAGGGAATGAATTTAAGAACGATTAAGAGTAAAAGATACCTGTGATTTTGAAACCAAATTTTTACTTGCTCTGGAGAAATTCGAACTAATTCTCCCAAAAGTTTACATTCTCTGCGCGTCACGTAATGCTGCTTAGTGAACACATTTTCCAGGTATCGCACCTGATATCGCGTAAACGTTGCGCGTCGACGCGAACAAGAACTGGATACATATTCTTCACTCATACAAGATTCTAAAAAAGAAAGTTTACAACAAATTAAAGATGGTTCAGTTTCCCAGCGGGAACATCATGGTCAAACGATACAGTTGCAACAACAAATTGTTTCATTTCACATAGTTGCAATGTCGTTTGACCATGACGTGTCTGCTAAGGAGTTTGAAGAAGGGGTGAGAACATGGAATTTTCATGGTGCATACATTCGTTATGGTGAATAGAAAGATAATAAAGAAAACACAATAAACTTAAAAATGAAGCAGAAGCTTTTCGGCACTACTTTGAAGTGTTGAACGAAATTTGAATTTTATTAGTGCGCGACTTAAAGGTTTGCATCAATGATTGAACTGAACATACATGTATCAACCCATGGATTTTTCAATGCACGCATAGGAAAACTGGAGAACATGAGGAATTAAAAGATTCTTAGACATTGTAGTTTTACAGTGCGGTCACAATATACCTGTCAGATTATATACAGATAAAGATTTATCAGGAAAAAAGTGAACATTTACCTGGTTCAAGGTCGTTTTCATGGCAAGGACCTCCTTCCTCAAGAATTTGCACAGTTTCATAAATTTTGTTATCCAAGATTTTTGTTCGCTGAAAATGTCTTGGACTTTTATCGTCATCTTTCAATAAGTTATCAATCAAAAAAGACATTTCCTGCCCGCTAATTCCAATTTCCCTCTGTACCTAAGATTCTTGCCGAAACACTTAATCAAACAGACTAGTCACTCTAAGTGTAATGTAGTGTAATTTAATCCGGGGGTTATACTGAACTTTTAAGAAGTATGCTCTTACCCAGGCGGCCTTTGTCTGAATGTATGACAAGAAAGCCTGGGCACAAGAAAAGATATAAGAGTGAGAAATAGCCAGTCTGTTGTGCATGTAGACTGGAATCTTATACTCCGTAGACCTTGCGTCTATTTGTCTCTGCTTCATCCATTTATTTTGGCATGGATAAGCCGTGTTGAGTATGTTAATGGAGGTTTATTCTCAAGCCTTCGTTCATAATGACAAGCAGATACTTCCAATTTTGCTTCAAATATACTATCTATTTACCCATTTTGGCATACTGTATTATGAAAAGAACATTTTGTCGCCATAAAAGCATGTCGGTTCGATTTATTTTCAGGGCGAATTAGCGCTTATTTATTTATTTATTTATTTTTTATTTTCACTTTATTTAAAGTTGACAATACAATAACTATTGCAAACTGCAAGGCCAATAAAACTCAACTGTGAATTCTTGGAAATCTTGGGAATCTTGGGCGCTTGATTTGTCAAGTACCGCAAAGAAGTTATTGAAAATTTTGGGCCGAAATATGAATAAACTCATGAAAAAAGAGTTAACTTTAAAATTGGTCGGGGCCTCTTTTACCCGCGACCCGGAAAATCCTCAAATAGCCCAGAAACCAAAGCAAAGCCTACAACATTGAAACCATTAATTCTAGTGTATCTTGCACATAATGTGAAAAGTTTTTTAAGTCGAGATCATTTATTTTCCCGGGAGATGGAAACCAAATTTTTAATTTTGTGGTTGGACCACTATCAAATTCAATTGTTTTTTTTTGATTGAGGAATTTCCTACAGACATTCACTATCCGTCATAAAACAGTTCTATTTTGCATTTTGGCGCACCACAGTGCCGAAGGATCGCATTTTCATGAAAAACTGATGCGACACTTGTCTTTTCTCTCTATTTTTTAAAATATGAAAACAGAAGTAAAAAGACGTTTCTATCAAAAGTTATGACTCTTCAAAAGCATTCAGCTAAAATTTGAATTTTGCATAAAAAGTGCTGGCGTTTTTTTTAAATAATCGAATAGCAAGTTAGTCAATGTTTTTCATTTGTGAGTCATGAAAATATCATGTTTCGCATTGCATGCAATGCCACAATCAGGTAGGTACGACGAAAGTTAAAGATTTCAATCTAATAACAATTTTGAAGATGCCAATGGTAGAATTAGATATATCAACTTTTCCAGATTGCCGCTTTTTTAAAAATTTAGACAGTACTATATCAATCATTATCGTGTTTTCTTTGCGCTGAATGAAGGTTCAATCTTTAAAAATTATTGGCCCAGCCAATACTTCAAATAACTCTGGGACATACAAGTGTATAATTTAATGGTTAAATATTGGCAAGAATTCGGTTGAAGAGCACCCAAAACTTGCCAAAAATTCAAAAATATCGTTTTTATTTATCTTTCTTTGTTCTTCAGCGTTGATCAACACCCTCATAAAATGACCTCGCAAGGTGAAGAAAAAACACTTTTCGAGACAAAATGCTTCAAAAATCCCCCAAAATCCCCCACCATATTACAACAATCATAATACAAAATTCGGAAGGTTATTGATGACGTCGTACGAGCTTTGGTTCCAAGAACGCTACTTCTTAGGAGTCCAGCCGCATATACTATGATCAAAGATATAGAATAGCTATGCACACCCTATCCACATTCCGGTACATGGTCAGAGCAGCAGATAGCTGTTTTGGCCTTAGTAGGTATCATCAGTACTGCTTACCCATCTCACCCGTTTAGCTGAAAACAGCATAAGGTGAGTAGACCTGGAGTTATCGGATATGGAAAGTCGAGAGTTCGTGTCACATTCTACTTGTGATGCTCTCAGTATACAGATAGTTATGTATACAGGAGTGACTACCTATTAATCAGCCACATGGCTGTCGCAACAGTTTTTTTTATTATATTTAAGCAAATTATTATGTTACTATTTGTTAAAAAATTATGAGGATATAACTACTGTAAACAGCATAAGGTGAGAAGACCTGGAGTTATCGGATATGAAAAGTCGAGAATTCACACCCTCCCTATGACGCCCCAACAGTTTCGCCCTCCAGTGACAAAACATTCGAACCGACGATAAACAACTAGAAACATTCTCTTTTGAAGAGTTTAGCGAATTCTCCTTTCCTCCGTCTTTAGAAAAAACTCATAACTCTTACTTCTGCGGTTTCACTCAGGAAATTCTCTTGAGGAAATTGAATTAGAAGAGATTTTCTTCTCTATTTATTATATTTCTACTTGTCGGCTTGAAAGCTTTAATTCTTTTCTCATTTCTGCAACCTTAATGCTAAGTTAATGCTATACTTCATATTTGCGCAAGTGATGATCAAGCTAGAGTTTGCACCTATACGTTCATATTTAAAAGGCGCGGTGGGAGGTACCATCACGAACAGGAAGTAAATTATCATTGCAAAAAAGCAACAGACATAATCAGACGACGCTTTCTTTGTCATATTTCTTTGTTATTCCATTTTAATGATTAGATGTCAGAATGGAAGGAAGCAAACCATTATTAGTCATCCATTTATTTTGTTTAAACAACAACTAAAGACTAACAACAAAAGCAATGTCTTATTATGTCCATTGTTGTTTTTCAAGGAAGAAAAGTAAATACTGTTTAATCTCTGTCATTTTGTTTCGTTTAAATTGTTCATCTATGATTTGCTCTTTTTCTTTGGTTCATTTTCTTGCTTGTCTTTTGCTGCTGTGAGCGTACACGTTTTTTACGAAGTAATTCGGAATCGGAATCGGTGTCGGATTCAACATCGGGAATCGTATGAACAGTGTCGATGGATTCCTCTGTATCTCTCCTACAATAAACCAGAATACGGCGCAAACCATATAGATGGGTAGCTAAAAACAGTCTCAGCCTCGATCCCATTGCTTCTTTCCACTTTTCGATAGACCTGAGTCTATGTAAATATGAATGTTGCAACCTTTATTTCAAATTGTCGAAAAGTGGAAAGAGAAGCTGGATTGAGGCTGCACACCATGTCTTTGCAAGCAGAGCAAGTTGACATTTTAGAAGTCAATCTCGCTCCCTGGATTCCTTGCTTCATTTTAACAGACTCTACCTAATAGCCAAGAGAGATCGTGGTAACAAGGTTGTTTAGGGGACAGATGCTTTGTTGCGTCGAAAAATAAACTAAAATGCAACAAAATGAACACCTAATTAAAAAGACGGCATGATTAGTAGCGACAGTGACAAAAACTTTAAAATCAATCAAGCGATTCATTAAACAGACAAGCGATGCAAATGCTTACGTGCGTATTCTCTTTATACAACAGCAAAGCAGTAACGCCCAGATGATGGTGGCAACAAATAAAAGTGCGCCCATGACGGTGTACAATGCTACGTTCTTTGGATTCATAATGTCGATTACTCCTGTACAGAAAAAAGTCGAGACATAAAAATATTGTCTAGGTCTGTGTCAGCAATTTCAATGGCAACCCAATCTCAAAAATATAATAAGGGAAGAAAGAGAAAGCAATCCTTCGCTTCTTTTAATAAAGAATTTTCTTATTGCAATTCAGTGAACCATTTATTCACAAAAATGAAAGTTGTTTCAACGTTAACATAGTAGTAGGTCATACCTGTTTGTACACAACGAGGTATCGAAGAATCTAAACAACAAACAAACAAACAAACAAACAAACAAACAAACAAACAAACAAACAAACAAACAAACAAACAAACAAACAAA
>JAYJMG010186125.1:0-11482 GCA_036873935.1 Stomotoca atra
AGAAGATTATGCTTGGTCATCTTATTAGGAGGGTAATTAGGGTTATCAAAAAATCTTTTCAAAGCTTAACTTACTGTGAAATGAAATATTGGCCTTCGTTAGAGATCTTCTAAATTCCTCGACTTGATTATTCAATTTGACTTGATTATTCAATTTGACTTGATTATTCGACTTGATTATTCAATTAGACTTGATTATTCAATTTGACTTGATTATTGTGCAGGAAATATTGGCTTTTCAGAGGGTCATTTTCAACAAGTTTTAAAAAAAATTACTTTTCTCAATTAAATCGTTCTACACCCCCTGATAGTCTCATTACTTTACTTTATTTCCTACGATTTCAACCTAAATATGAAGAACTACAAGCGTTTTGTTACCTCGCCGTCTTTAAACGGCGCTTGGTATGAAAGTGTGCCCACAACTTTTTGGGTTTCACAATAAGCAGTGAAATGTGTCACAAGTGACCTTCTGGATATCTTGTATTTTTTCGTAGATAAACCCACAGCACGGCTAGTTCAGGGGAGGAAGTTATTGCATGTTAGAACTAATTTTTAAAACCGTAATGTGCTACTTATTTCTTACACCTGCTTCCTAATGTTATATTACCACATTTTTGTGTAATTTCATGTTGCAATAACCTCGTTCCCAGGACGGTTTATTTTTTACTGATTATCCCTATAATCTTTCACCTTGATGCTTCAAATCTTTTCTGATTATCTCTATAATAATTAACCTCGATGCTTCAAATTGTTCCTTGCAAATGCTGCTAAAAAATAAGTTTTTCGCGTACAACATTAAATAGGTTTAACGAAACTAGCCCCCTTTTCTCACAAAATTTGGATAACTACTATTGATTACCTTCAGTTAACATGCAAGGAAAAATTTAACTTTTTTTGTGAAATTCAAAATTTTTCATTCTATCATGCAATTAATTTCTTTTAAATAAAAAGTAAGAAACTTTCATTGGATTTGAGGTAAAAAGTTTCACAGAAAAGAACAACCTTTTGAAAAAGCTTAAGGATTAAGAAACAAGTATAAAAAAATTGTAATAAAAAATATTGATGTAAATAAGCTTAATCAGTAAGTTATCGAGATTGTAATGCAGAATTTATCGTTGTGTTTCTTTCTATTTTTTATTATCTTTTTTACCATTCTTTTTAAGTTAGAATTCAAAGTTTCAGATGAAGAATTCTTCATTTTTTAGGGGTGGTGTGGCGTTATGCTTGAATTTGAAAGGAAGGCGTAATGGCGAAGCCTTGGTTCGTTTTGAGAGTCAAGAGCAAAGAGACCTAGCGCTGAAAAGACATAAACATCATCTCTTGGGCCGGTATATAGAGGTCAGTGGAGACATTTTTAATTTTCCTGCACTCCCTAAACCCACCCTTCATCCGCCCTAAAAAAATCTACTTCTGACTTTTAAATTTTGACAAAAAATGGTTAATTTATTATTTTCTAAATTTAACGTAACGAAACTTATAGTATATAGCATCGTAATTATTTGTAGCAATTTTATCCCACGAACACCTGGTGGAAATTAAACTCCACGTCTTCCTGTCGTACCATAAATAAAAGAAGAAATAGAGGAAGAAAGATGAAAATGAAGCATTGTTGTATTCTGAAAATAGGATTTTGACTACAATATTGGCCACGATATTTGAGAATCCGGTGGGTTTCAGCCTTGTTTCAGATAAATGAATGTCCTGTAATTCAGAAATGGCAGGAGATTTTCGTTTCATACGGATTGGTGTTCAGATTCAGTCTAAAATGAACGAAAGCAGCTCGAAAAACGCGAAATTTTTTTATTGCAAGGGTGCTCAATCTCGTGTTCATGCTTAATGATGGTCAATTTTGGATGTCCAGAGTCCAACTCCTCAACTGACCGTGGTTCAAAGTACAAGAGAGCCTGGTAACTAAATTCATAAGCTAAGTCCATTGGTAAACTAAAAAGTAAACTACGAAAGTTTAAACATTGGATTCTTCCTATTGAAATAAGATTTCCAAATACTTGTGGTTTTCAATTCTTCGATTCTGCGCACTATTCTCAATATATTACGGCCCGGATTGTAGTTGCTGTGCTACTGATATCAAGATGAAGGAAATTACTCACATTTTAAATTTAGAGAACTCTGCTTTTTTGTGCCGCAATTTTACCCACGTCTCTCGACCACAATAAGTGGCCTGTGAATAACTACATGCTTGCTACTAAATCTAAGTTTGATTTAAAGTGTTTTTTGAATATTCTTATATTTTTGAAACAAACTTCTTTTTTCTTCAAATTGTTTTTTGTTTATTTTTTCCAATACCGACCAACTTCTGTTTAGGTTTACAAAGGAACTGCTCAAGAATTTATTAAGATTGCCAAAGGTAGGTTTAAAAAATGTTTATTTACTGAAAGCTAACCAGTTAAAGGAAATCCGAAATTCTTTTGAACAATGGATTTTAGCTTTGTTTTCATTTCAAGTAAATCTATATGCACGAACACTCTTCTTTCTCAAAATCAGTATTTTTATACGCTTCTAAGTTCTTCGGCTCAAAAATTTAATTTTGTGTTCAAACCACGTGTTCTTTCGTTTGCATTGATGGTGACTTTATATTATCAATCTCGGATTCCCTTTAACCACTTCGATGGTTCAACAACTTTTCGATGACAGTGTTGATCAAAGAGAATATTTTTCTCGCTTATTCTTTCTATTCTATTTTTAGGACCGGCTGGTGCGATGCATGCAGCTGCCACGTTTCTTTCAAACGGTGGTGAAGTAATAATACGCATGCGTGGGCTACCATTTGATGCCACAGTAGAAGATATTGTAAGTTCATTTCGAAATATATAACGAATCTTTATTTTAGCTTAAAAAGTATTGGAAGTAACCTGGGGACGAGCTTTGTATCGGATCACTTGGTGACGCACAAACATGAAGAAAAAAAAATACTAAATTGAAACACCGAAATGGCAAATACAATTTTGTGCTGCCTCAACCTCGTTCCCAAGGCGCCATCTCATAAATCAAAAAGCGGAAAAGAGCCCTGGGAACGAGGTTGATGCTGCCTCACTATATGAATATGTTGTAGCAGCTTCAAATTTCGTTTCCTCGTATAATTTTAAGATAAGAATTGAAGCTATTTGTAATATATTTTCTCATCAAATTTCTTACCCAAAACAAATATATTCATATTGTAAGTTACATTTACCATAATAGTGTTTCAGCTTATAGTAAACTTCTTGCTTTCTATTTTTTTACCTCACTAAGTGATGCCATACAAAACTCGCCCCTACGTTACTTTGAACATATTTAACAAACCAATCAGCGACATTAGAGGTCAAATCCATGTGTAGGTTAGGAGGCACAGTAATTATGACAAAAACCATCAAGCACAATGCCAATGATTAACGTCTTCCTTTCCCTCTACCTCCTCCACTATAACATTAAAAAAAAAAACCACCACAACAACCAACAACAACAACAACAACAACAACAACAATAACTACAACAATGTTGTTTGACTTCCTTCTTACCCTCTACTTTCTCCATCATTACCAACAACAACCCAATACGAACTTTAAATAAACAACAACAACAACATCACCACAACCACAACCAAGAACAACGATGCTGTCATGCTGACTGTTTTTGAAAAAGGTTGAAATTTTTCCTTTTCTAAATATGTTCACGATAAATGAATACAATTTATAGGATTTTCATGAAACCTAGCTTCTTTTTCATTTTAGTTGAAATTCTTTGGTGAGTCATTGAAGGTGCACCATGGTGCAGATGGTGTGATGCTGGTTTCACACCCAGACGGCAGCTCCACTGGAGACGCTTTCGTTTTGTTTGAGACGGAAGCTGAAGGGCAAGCTGCATTGAAAAAACATCGCGAAAATATTGGTAAAAGATATGTGGAGCTGTTCAGGAGTACAAGGGCAGAATTGCAACAGGTTCGTGTTTGTTCTTCTCTTGTTTTTTTATTTATTTATTCATTCATTCATTCATTTATTCATTTATCTATTCATTCAAAATGATTAAGATCACCTTGGGGTTAGGGTTCAACACTTACCCGGGTTTTTTGTTGTTATTTATACTATTGGCAATATGAATTAGCTTAGCCTCAAGCATGATGCAGATCTTAGCTGAAAAAAATATTGTCACAGTAAAAAAGCGTGAACTCGACTTGCAAGTTAAAGTCTTACCATAAGAAGCAAAATAATGAGTTTTTGGCTTGATAATTCTCTGATGTCTAGTTACAAAGTGAATCTCTATTAGCTTACAAAAACACAGACATATCACACGACGAATCTCACATAACAAAAACGTAATGAGTATAAAATATTGTTAAAAACTTTGTATTTGTGATTACATGTGTTAAGAATGTCTACAGTGGGTAGGCAAAATATCCGCATTAAATAAGAAATCAAAAATCAAAAATGAAGCTCCTTGTGATTCTTTCCGTCAATAAATTGTTGGCTCAACCTAGGAGGATATATCACCCTAAGCTCAACTTAACATATAAACATGTTTGTTTGTTTGTTTGTTTGTTTGTTTGTTTGTTTGTTTGTTTGTTTGTTTGTTTGTTTGTTTGTTCACTGTTAAATATCAACAATAAATATTGCTTTAACCATGAAAAGATACTGAATTCAATTTCACCAACCTCGATCCCAGTGCTTTTTTCCGGTTTTCAGGTCTTTCGAAAGAGGCGCTGGGATTGAGGCTGCAATTTTACTTCAATTTCAATTTTAATCCAAAACAAAAAAAACAAAAAAGTGGTACGTGTGAAATTTTGCAACTTTTGTATAAGTTGGGACGCAAACCTTTCTGGTTGATAATAAGAAGTGTGAAATTAAAAAGACCCTACCAACACATTTGCGAATACAGCTGGTTTTAACTGCCACATAAGACTGAATTCTCCAATCTATCATTGGCATAGTTAGTACCCCCGGGCAATGTAGAAAGGAAAGTGATGTAACACGGTCGCAGGGGTGTGATGCAGGGGGTGGCAGAAGGGTTGTGTAAAGTTAAATCATATACCTGAAGACGGTTTGTGTATGACTGATGATTTCACCAAGTCAAAATCGAAATTTCAGAAGATCACTTATAAAGGGAAACCTTGTTCTCAGGACTTCTCAGGAATTCTCCTTTTTGTTTAAGAATCCAGCCTGTGGAGAGTCGAAGCCTGGAAAGGCTGTAATAAGTGTTAAATTAAAGTGTGCGGGGGATGATCAGGCAAAGATAAAAGCAGACGTATTTTGATCATGACATCAACTCATAAAGTTATTACACGCTAATCTAGTTTATCTTTTAATCAATGGTGGGAGTTAAGAGGATATAATGAATGCTTTTCCAATATATTAAAATGTATAAATCCAAATATTAATTTGGAACATTTTTCGACATTCAACAAGTTTTGTAAGTGCATTAATTACTTGTTATTTCGTATGGTATGCATAGCTGTGGCCGAAAAGTGCAGGACTGAGTTTTTGTTGTCGCGAGGAATACTGCTGAGTTGGATCATGAAAGTTCTGAGTTGATTGTACTGGTAAATATTGAAAAAAATCCAATTGTATTTTGTGTTTGATAGTATCGTGAGCTCAGTGCATAATTTTCTCGTTATAACTGTCTTCTAGTCGTACAGAGTTTACTTTAAGCCATTGTAAAACGGCATGTTTGAAAAAAAGGTAGATTAACTAGGACGGTAATCAGGCTTCTTTAGCGGAACAGAGTTGGCTGTTTTAGCTTTCAATATAGTTACTCGAAATATTGAATTACTGAGTAAAGGAAGTCTCTTCTGATTAGTTAAATGTAATTTGCTGCATTTATTATCAAGGACTATAGGCATAGTACAGGCACTCTGAAAGAGGGCTTAAACACTCATATTTAAGACCTTCATGGCTAAGCAGGGACATGGACCCAAGACTTTCGCCATCCACAGCCCCGATCAAACACACTGCTTGTGGATATCTAAAGAACCGCATATTTCCACAAAGTTTTAACGCACAGCGCATGCGCCAGTGTTCAAGAACAATAGATTTCATATGGTCGCAAAAGTAGGTGTTAACTGGAATGGAAATGTCAACGTTGAAAATGAGAATTTAGGAAATGTTCAGGTGTCATGTTTCTTTGGTATTACCTTAAAAGCAAAGAAGCGGCTAATACTTAATCAAGAATTAAACTAACGCATTTTTGCCAATTTCTCATCATTTCTTATGTGCAATTGGAATCATACTAGGTATGTGTTCCAACAAGACACGCAAACTCGTGGTACACCAAAGAGAACTTCATGATAGTAGGTATTAGTAAAAGAATCCACTCGTTGATTAGCCTTAAATTTTACTGCTCTACAGATTTTCGAGTTTTCAAGTCCCTCTTATGTTATTTGCGTGGCTAACTGGCTAAATCATTCAGGTTCATTTGCAACTGCAAAATTCCCAATGGTCATTACACTGTATTCATCGTCAAGTGTGAACCTCCAACTCTAGAGAGAACTGAATTACAGTTTCTTTAATTCGCGTATTTTCTTCCCTTAAATTTATTAAAAAAGTGGTTGGCCAAGGCATTTGCAATTACTCGTACTGAAAACAAAATGTTCCTACTGTTCAACTCATGTGCACGAACGCATGAACGTCTGTTCATCTAGTCGACTCTGTAATTGAATAAATCACCAATATTTAAATTGGGTTTTATCGTTTTAATTGAACCTCCAAGTTGATATAGCTATGTTTACATTATGGAAGTCTTTTGTAAGTGATCACTGCTGAATTTCTGCTTAATGACATTATCATTTTTTATTTACTTGCTTCTTTATTTGTTTATTTTCAAAAAATCTTCCTGTGACAAAAGTTTCTTAGGATCAGCTTAACATGGAGCTGAGTGGACGTCGTCAAATGTTGTGTATGTGTTATTGCAGTTTACTGGGATAGATTGAGATTTACGTCATAACGTAAGCGACAGAAAAGAAATGACACACCCATAATCCAGTATAAAAACTTGTGGCATATATGACAATGGAATAGTAAAAGTAATCACAGCCACCCACACCTTAAGGTTATGCCGTGGTCACACTCACTAAATAACATAAATATTTAATTTTATAATGGCAGGCCTGCTATAGGTGCTTTTATTTTTAATATTAGCATGCTGAATAGGAAACTGCGAAAATAAAATCTCAAATTATAATTTGGATAGTAATAAGTGGTCTGCAATGGAAAAAGAAAAAAACATTTTTTTTTTATTTGAATGAGAATACATCAATATTCTTCTTCTTCTTCTTCTTCTTCTTCTTCTTCTTCTTCTTCTTCTTCTTTTTCTTTTTCTTTTTCTTCTTCTTCTTCTTCTTCTTCTTCCTCTTCTTCTTCTTCTTCATCTTCGTCTAGTTATTCTTCTTCTTCGCATTTTCAGAAAACAAAACGAATAAACAAAGAAGTGAAAACGCGGAATATACCTTCGACATCCAATTTGCATTTTGATCCTTTATCTGGTGCGTTTAAAGCAAAAAAGCAACTAAATATAACGAATAAAGTCAAAAATGAGCTCCTGCTGAACAAAAACATCTTGACTTGGGAAACTTTGTAAACAAAGTGAATTCACAGTTCACTGACATGATATTTGACGTCAAATTTTTTAAAGATTTCGACAAATATTTGACCTCATTATAAAGATTGTGTCTTGTCATACAGTTAAACGGACTAGACTAGATCACTAGAAAACCACCTTGTACGCATGCGTATTACTGATTTTTGCATTGTCATCAATTAGTTCTTCGCTCTTTAGAATACCACAAGCAGTATCAGCGCTTTCAAGATCATAGGGAAGCAAAATGCTAGGGGTGGTTATGTCTCCTGACAACATCGTCTTCTTAAACGCATGTGATCTGATCTGGTCCAATTTACACACTCTGTGGTGAACCAATGATTTCTGAACAATGTTCACTTGCGTT
Source organism: Stomotoca atra (assembly GCA_036873935.1). NCBI lineage: Eukaryota > Metazoa > Cnidaria > Hydrozoa > Anthoathecata > Pandeidae > Stomotoca > Stomotoca atra. Next base: position 7,927 of record JAYJMG010186125.1, read on the forward strand.
TTGGCAGCAGGAATGTTCACAGCGTAGAACCTGGGTAATTTTTTCTACTTTTCACTGGATTAGTTTCCATAAAACACTTGTTTTCATGAAGCTATGAACAACTTATCATTGATCAACAGTAACAAGTGTTATCATGATAATTACTTATAGGGAATTGAACCTATGAATTTTCACCATTATGTGCGACTCAAACGAACTTTTTCAAGGATCACTAACCATACCTGGAGTACAATCTCAACCTTTAGCCATCTTCTAATTTACAATCAAATCGTCATGAAAAATCGAGAAAGATCGATGATTGACTCAATTCTTCATTATAATGAAGGTAACAACAAAGTGAAGTAACAAGACTGTCAGGAGGTGTTATATCTATAAAATTGTATCGTTTTCTTCAAAATACAGTTGCGATATCCTCATTAAAAAGTATTTTCTTGCAGTATTTCAAATGCTTAAAATGAAAAATTTAGGAAACCACTAATGAAGGGTTCAATAATGGTCAATTTTTGGATTTCCTGGGTTCTACTCCTTCACTGACCGTGATTCAAGGTACAAAAGAGCCTGGTGCCTAAGTTCCAAAGTCTAAAAAAGTTTAAGCACTGGATTCTTCTTACAGCAATACGATTTCGAAATACTTGTGGAACGTAATACTTCGATTTTGCGCACTAGTGTTAAGATGAGGCGTTGTGGCCATTGCTTTCATCAGTGTTGAAAATTGAGGCCGAGTTTCATGCTACCTCAACGAATCAATCGTGGCAAAGATCCAATCTCGATTCCGGCACTTTTTCCTGCTTTTCAGGAGACTTGGCAAGCACAAGTCTGTTCTGTCAAAAAACGGAAAGAAACACTGAAGAACGGCTGGACAAAAGTTGTAAATATACGCGTACCCATTCGAGTTTCTTTTCAGTGGTCTTAGGTTAGCTTACAACCTCGATCCGAGGGTCGTTTGCCTCTTTTCGTTATGCCATAGCGAAAAGAGGAAAACAACTCTGGGATCGAGGTTTGTTTTCATATTGTCGCTGACGCAATAAATTCTTTCAATTCTTTAATATCTAATCATAAACTCCCTTAAAAAATAATTCCGCTCACATCAAAAATCAAACACTGTACTTCGGTTTGTGTGTAATTGAGGGACAACGCATACAATTCTCAGCATCACATCTACTCGGCACATGGAAAACATTCTGCTGATATTCTACTGACATCCTGCTGACATTCTGCTGGCATCCTTCTTTAAAAAAAAACATTCACCATCAACTCAGCATCGCCCCGTTCATCTGTTTCTAATATTAGTCAGGTCCACACTTATCGAGAAAGTGCAAATTTAACAACAAATATTCCTCAAAGCAACGATTGCTTCTTCATATTCGCATCAATTCTATCCAGTAACAATTTACAAGCCTTTTCAACTTGCTTTTGTGTGAACTCTGGTTCTCATAAGGTACTCAATAACATGTGATCTATCAACGCGTTCTTTGTTACTCAACTGTGACGATAGCCTAGTTTTTGCTTCTTTTAAAGTTAAACCATTCCTTTCCATTACTCTTCTAATGGCTTCCCCCTCATGTATCACACAAATCCATACCTCGTGTGCATCTTTGTCCCAGCCAGATTCGAACAGGACCACACCTTTAAACCTAGGAGGATATCCTCCTTGTTCAAACACAACAATGTCATGTTTTCCTTCTACTTGGCGTGATTATGTCCTGTCTCATTTGACGTATCTTCGGCCAAACAATTTCGTTCAGTTTCTGTAACTTTTTAGGATTGCTGAATACAATAGAACCCAACTGCCTGCGTATGATCATACATCGATAGGAGGAGAGGACTAGGAGTTCTGGCTTCATTTTCGATGCTGCGAAGTATATTTGAACACTAGATGGGAAAAGTCGGTAGTTTGGCTAAGGACGACAGTTTTGACGTTTTAAAGGCTGACAAAGCAGTTAAGTATACTAACTGTATGTATGTATGTTCTATATTTTACGTCGGTTGAATTTATACAATAGTATTTTTATGTACAATATTTTACACAAGAAACTAATCAAAACCGACAAAAAGATAAAAAAAAATTAAAATACAAATTGCAAAAATAATTTAGGCAATAAATAGAATTCAAATATTTTCAATTTTCGAAAATATTTTTAAATATCATGACAGAAAAAAAGAAATCAAAAAACATTATGACATAAAGAAGTAAAACAAATTTTTAAACAATTTTCATTGAAATAAAACCAAATAAATAAAGTGTCACTACGCTTCAAGCTTGTAATTTTTTATCAATCCTTTTAAAAGTATTGAGATCTTTGCATGTTTTCAGGCTATTAGGCAGTCTGTTCCATACCTTAGGCGCTAATGAAATTAGGCTTCTGTTGCCAAATTCTTTATTAGACTTCTGGTATAAACCGTGGGTGTAACTAAATTGTTTAAGTTTTGAGCTCCCACTTGTCGATTATTGACTTGAAAACAAAAAATATCTTTCATAAAAGTTGGACTAAGATCATTCAGGGCTTTAAATATCTCAATACAAAGAAATTTCAATCGATAAACACTCATTAAATTTCTGTCAGATTTACTGAGAAGCGTGAAGTACGAGCTTTCGTAATCATTATGAAGGAAAGCTAGTGCTCTTTTGTGGATTCGCTCTACATTCCAACGGCTTGAAAAAAAAGCGCTTGACAGCGTGAAAAAAGGAGCGATGAAGATGATAAGGAAGTCCCTCATAATGGAAACCTCGTTCCCAGTGATACATAAAATTGAAGAGTATTTCTTTTTTCAGGTAATATTTTTGTACAGTATTATTGTTTGTACTTGCATCCCAAGACTTCTTAAACGAGTAATACCTGCATCCTACACAACGTGTTTCTTCGTTCTCATTACCCCTATCTTTTTCCTTATGACGTGCAAATAATGCTGCCACGATCCGTAGTGCCTTTGACGTTTTTGGTAAATCAATTGGAACTTCTCAACAAGTTTCAGTGGTTCCAGTGAAAAACATTCAGCTGTAAATCAACATTATCGGGATCGGATTTTGACATTTTTGTGAAGCATCTATCGATATCCCATTGGACCTTTGTGTCAGCATTAACCAGTCAGTGTGCACCATAACGCGTATGGTATTGGTTCATGCAGCAGTTCCTGTTTTCATATTTTAAAAGCCGTCAATTTAAGAAATTTTCACGAGAAAAAAATTTACCCCAAGAGGAAACTATATTTTGGGAAACGAAACAATTCGTCCAAGTGATTTTATAGGAGATCCGCGTTTATTCGTAATGATATCCCCACATATGTTGATACACAACTTGCAATTACTAGTTCATACTGATGAAAACAAACAGAGAAGAAATTTTCGCGAATTCGAGGCAAAACTCATGAGGTTCGTTTTATTTCTTCCTATAAGGTCACATTAGCTATACGGTACAGCTTCTCTCTGTTAGCGCGGCCAAAATAACCCAAGTCATGCTGAAAAGGAAGCAGAGAAACAAAGTTATCAAGGGGTGTAGAATTTAAGACAACGTATCAGGGTTTTCAAAATCAAGTCAAAATATTAGGACTTGAAAAG
>JAYJMG010186348.1:0-11473 GCA_036873935.1 Stomotoca atra
ATATAGAGAGAGAAACGCGAACGCCATGGGAATGAAAGCAATAGTAGCCGTGCGTGGCTATTCCCACAGCGTTCCAATTCGACAAACACAAATTAAGCACCATCGTGGTGCCTTAACAACTGTGATATTTTTAAAAAATATATAAAAAATAATAAACGACAACAAGAAAACAAACAGACAAATAGATCAATTTAATGAGTTTACTTACTTGTTAAGTTGCGACAAGAATTGAAGAGGAGCGTGAGTATACAGACGTTTTGCGTATAGTACGTCACACAACTCTTCTTTCTCCAACGCATAGCCTGATATTGTCAATCAGAAAAACTGGTTGGTAAAGATATGATAAAAATGGTATTTTTGCATATTTTGATAATTTCTCAATTCAATCTTGATATTAAGTCGAAAAAAAATTATTTTTTTTCCAAACCTCAATTCCCCTTTAACATCCCTGTAGTATGTGCAAGTTTGTGGGAGGTTTGCCTGCGGCTTGGAAAACCCTAAATAGCTTAAAAACGACAACGCCTACTGGCTTGAAACTTTGTGACTTTAAAATCTATCCTATTTTACACAAATTTTCAAAGTATCATGCCATGAATGTATTTCCAGATCGAGATTTTCTATTTTTTCTGAGAGAGGGTAGTCATTTCAATTGTTCATAACTTCTGTTAGATAAATGATATTGAGTTGAAACTTTCACCAAGAACTAATCACTATTACCTTATTCTGCTGATGTCATCAATTTTGAAAAAATGACATCATAAAACTGAATGAAGCGCCAAACGGTCGAAAATTATTTATTGACAATTTGGCGCGCTATAGTACCTCAGGATGTCATTTTCATAAAAAAACTAATGCAACACTTGTGAAAGCTATTTCCTTGTACTTTCAGAATCTAAAAACAGAATTAAGATAGCTTTTCTCTTTCAAAATTTATGACTCTTCAAATGTAAGAATCTAAAATTCAAATTTTTGCATAAAATTGCTGACATCAGCAAAAATAGAGCCGTTATTTATAGAACCCTATTTCAAGTTGGAGAAAATCCTGGAAAGTATGTTAATATTCTAACCCTTTGCTTTTAGAATCTGCAAACATAACTGAAAAAGCTCTATTACAACTTGAGATTTTGTTTTTTAAAGAGGACATGCTATTTTGACAAAAGTATTGTGGAAGTTTTAAGATAAGACATTAATTCGGGCGTATAACCATTAAAAAAGGCCTACGCAGCGGACGCGAGAAATCTATCTTCGCAAGCGAAGATAGATTTATATCCAGTCTAAAACGTTCAGCGCGTCAAGCTAATTTGACTGATAAATGAAAAAAAAAATGGAAAAAGACTGCCCCTGGCGGGCACAAGACTTTCGAGCCAATTTTGAGCCGTGGTCACTATTTTTAGGTCGAAATTCAAAAGATGTTTCCTGGATCTGAAATGAGCATCAGCCAATTTTTACTTGTGAAAATTTTTAAGAAAAAAGGAGCATTTTAAATTTTTGGCACAAAAATTTTTAGAGTAATACGATAATTAATGACTGAAAACAAATTCAAAGAATAAAATTAAATATGATGAAGAGTTAAGACTAGCGACAAAAAGGCAAGGGACAATCATTAAGTATATACATAAGTAAGTAAAAAATAATGCATCATTTATAATGAAGAATGAATAGCTGAAATCAGTTTAGATTTAATGCAAAATATAATCAAGCCTTTTACTATTTTTCAAAAATATTTACAGCTCTTCCCGGCGGGCACATTATGATCAAACGACGTTGAAACAACGTTGCATCTGGGTTGAAAAATAAAGGATTTCAAAGGAGTTCGTGTGATTTAGAAGGCCAGTTTAACAACAGCCAATATTCGCATATATGCCTCACAATCGATCCGCAAATGAGCATAGTAGTGTCCACATAAGCATAATGACGGTTCTATTATGCCAAAGTTTTGGAGATAGAAATTCAATTTGTTATGACTAGAAATCATTTATGTGAGCTGGTAGCAATTGAAATGGATTTTTGTGTTGTCAACGGATGGAACAAATTCGGAATATGTGTTGCCACGTAGTTTCCAATTTTCATTCCACAAAGTTTTATACTTTTTATTACTATTTTTTAGATGACTAATAGGGAGGGGTAAGATACAACATTGTGCATGAATAGAACTTTCTTCTGGCGTATTTGTCAGCAATTTTGTTACCTTCAATTCCACTATGTCCTTTACACCAATAAAATGATACACATGCGCGTTTTTGTGTTAATTCACTGCACAAGATGGTTTTGATAATTGGATTTCTGTGCGTGAAATTACATTAAAAGTCGCAAAGGCCTCTGCCTGACAGATACTTTTACCTATTCTTAATTTCGCCATTGATATTATTTTACGGCCAGCAGTTGTTGTTATTATTAAACTTACGCCTGCACCGTGATCGAATTTTGAACCATAAGTAGAGATCGATGTAATATTTATGTCTTCCTGTGAAGAGGAACTGTCATTAAAATATACAGGAAAATTCGGTTGTGGTTGAAGCATACGGATCATTGAGGTCAACATTATATGGATGACATAAATGTGATAATAATGATCCTGTTGTGAGACTGCAGTTGCGCAGGATGTTTTGCGAAATAAACAAGCACTCTTTGCTCTGCCTGAAAATTGATTCTATTGCTAGTTCTAGAGTGCTATGGTTGTTTTATATTACACTGTTTTGAATGATCGAATGACTTTGGTCGCAATTAATCTTTGAACTGACTTTAATTATTTTTGGCCTCATTGTTTTCTTAACCCTGTTTGAACCGTTTGGTCCCCTGTTGGTTTTTTGTACATAACTTATTAAATAATGCTATCATTCTGATTTTTTGTGACTTTTCCTAAAATTTATTAAGAAACATTTTGTCACAATTTTTTGTGAATTTGGATTTACTCATCTTCAGTATTAATTAATATTTTCCAAGCAGTGTCCATCAAAAAATGAAAATTTTTGTGTATGACGTCAAATGTTTAATGACGTCATCAATAAATTTATAAAACTTTAATGTTGCAAACAGAAATCCAATGAAGGATTTCAAAATAGAGGCTTCACAACCTTCGAATGATCTGATACCTACAAATATCTTTGTTTGCCTAAATACGGGGATTTTGCTGACGTAATCTAAAAATTATTACGTCATCACCTTTTTTTCTCAAAATCAATTTGTTTTACCATGGACTACCTTCGTACAAAATTTCAAGTCATTTCTATTTCTAATTCTTCAGATACATAGGGGAGACCATCAGGGAGCCCTCAAAAGCCCAGTTTATTAAATAGGGTTAAAGAACTGGGCCTTACTGGGCCTCCATACAACATTATTGGTTCAATGCACATGATCCATATTTTTAAAGGAATCACTTGAAATTCCTCATTTTAAAGAGCAGTGTTTGCTGATGGTGTTTATCATTATTTTAGCCTTCCCACTTTATCTGGATATGTGGTCATGTTACTGAAGCTTTGAGTCTAAAACAGTTCCAAATTAAGTTAACTTTGTAGACATGTTTCTTGGACTACCATCCTTTTCCAATCTAATGTATGGTGCCTGATGTTTCCGAGTAAATAAAACAGCTTCAGTCTTGCTATTATTGCAATATTACTATTTGTTCTTTCTCCAAATTATGATGTCATGGAGAGCACAGTTAGAACATTGTTCAATCAGGTCAGCATCATTTACGATAAAAAACAAGTTTGAATCATCAGCAAAGGTAGTTATTTCTTTAGATATGTTTAATGCAAATAAATCATCAAATCAATGTTCCAGAGAAATTATGAAAAATGGTCACTTTGAGGACAAGACATTCATAAAGCTTTCCTGCATGATTTTTTTCCTACTGTTCCCAATCAATTTGTTGATATTATGAAGTATGCTGGGATACCATGTTCGTCAAAAGCGCCCTGACATCGAGCAAGATTACTAACACGAAGATTATGTTCTTGAAAATTATGATTTACCATCTTGAAAAACAAATTGTCTGTGGTCTATTTATTCTCCTTTGCAGCTTAGCCACTAAATACGCTCATAGATTACTTTGCTGAATCATTTTCCTATAATGGGTAACAAACTGATCTATGTGATTTAAAACTGAGAACTTCCCACAAACGGGACCCAAATTTATGAGTGCATTAAAATAACATTAGTTATTTGCACCTTTGAATGTCGTCATTATTAATCGAATTTACTGGTATTGAGATTAATGCAACTACTCTCAAGGTTGGTTTTCGCTAGTTATGTGTAGTAAAACATGAATAAGTGAAAAAGTGCCTTGTTTCTGTTTACAAAAATGGTAGAGGTTTTTCAGATTTTGACCATGGCTTTTTGAACATACATGGAAACGTTAAGAGCTGTTGTTATTACTTTCACCAAATTAGAACTTGTATCGGACACTTTTTGTCAGTTGCTCTTCACGGCCTGAGATTGTTTCACAAGAATGAGTTGTTTAATTTTTCACTTATCATTGTAGAGCACAAAAATAATTGTAGAATGAATGGCTTGATTTAAGTACTGTGTACATTAACTGCACTCTGTAATGGAGTTAGTTTGCCTAGCAACACAAAGGACTGTGAAGTTCAAAAGGACAACTCAACCTAAAAAAGAAACGACTTTTATAAAAAAAGGTAAGAATGCAAACAATCTGAAATAATTATAGCACAACAACAATATCTTTCTATTAATCTGATTATTAGGATGTTCTACCAACTGTAAAGCATTTCCAGCATATGTCTATGAAAAAGCCTTTTAATGCACCAGGAAAATCATGCGTTTCAATTTTTATGAGTTAATTTAAGTTTGTTTCCACCTCTAGGGGTGCTCTTCCTCCTTTCTTTTTGAATTTAGATTCCCATGATAATCCTAAACTTTCTTGTGAAAAATATCGAACTATAGCCACGATTAACAGCAGAGAAATATTCAAACGTCATGTAAAACTTTTTTCTCGATATAATTTTCCATAAATGTAAAAATATTCGAAACATTGAGAGAAATCTCCAATGCTCTCTCCGTGTCTTTTGTGCAGCATACAAAAATCACATTTCGCTTATTATAATTGTCTTTTTCAGAATTCCGTGATCTATAGCTACTTTAGGGGCAGAAAGTTTCGCGAACAGGAAGTTTCGCGAGGGGGAAAAACAAGAAATTTTTAACAAAAATTTTTGCGAACGACGGTTTTTTTTATAAATTTCGCGGAAAAACCTTTGCGAATTGAGAAATGTCCACGATTTCGCGGGAAAAAACTTTCGCGATGGGGAATAGACTAGTAAAAACTCTTTAAATTCAACAAATACATTTGTTTTACTGCTTTAAACATCTGGTTGCATTCTTTCCTCAACGTCGTTCTCCCATTCGGAGTCTTCGTCTTTTTCGTCACGTAATCGCACGCTACAAAGGGCTTGAAATTCTTCTCCGGTAACGTCACCAAGAGCCAAAAAAATTTCTTCTTCTGTTTGAACATTTTCTTCTTTTAGCATTGAGTCAATATCGTCAAATGGGTAAGTTATCTAAACCAAGTCTCAATGCATCTGAAATTCCTGCAGCTCTCCACCCACTGTCGATCTTTTCCTTCCCTATCAATGTCGTCTTGTGATTGACGAACTCGACGATCCACGATGCAAAAATAGGTTTTGACCTAGTGAGCTGTAGGCTTACTTTTACATTTTTCAAAGTTACGTCATCATCCAGTTGTGTTTTCACCTGATCAGAATACCATTCGTTGAATTTGCTTTTGAGAAAATGTTTGCAATATCCGTTTACAGTTAAATCAAGTGGTTGATAATACCTAGTCATGGTGGCAGGGACATTTACAATGCAGATCTTGACTTCTTTGTAAGAAACGTGGTAGAAACATCAGGAATGCAAAAAATGAGACTTTTTTGGAAGGAAAAAACTTTTGCGAGTTCAGAATTATCTACGATTTCGCGGGAAGAAACTTCCGCGATTTTGTCACTTGAAATATTTCGCGCAGTAAACTTTCGCGGAAATGGCCAAAAAACGCGAAATTCGCAAATTTTTCTGCCCTTAAAGTATATGGAACAAGTTAAACAAAGCTAAATGCACTAAAACGAAAGATTTTTCGATTGAGAAATACGTGCTAACTCATGAACGCTACGGCGAAAAATTGAAAAAAATTCTACCAAGCGACGCACAGTAATATTCGACAACTGAAAAACCTCTATAGAGGACTTTTGATTTACGATATTACCCGGTTTACACAGCGTTCCGCCACCTTGGCAGTTTTTGGTAGTAAAATAACAAAATGTTTTGCAAAGGAGTATTTATTTTGTTTTGAAAATCTTTAGTTTCGAAAGCGTTTTGGTAAATTATTATTGAGATGCCTACTTTTTGTTGCGTTGTGGGATGTGGAATTTAGCACGGTAAGAAAAAGAACACCAGTTTTGACTGTATTCCTACCGATATTAGGGAGCTTGAGCAGAGCAAAATCTGCGACGGGAACGTGCCCCAATTGGTCAGAAATACGCAAGCGTTCATGAATTAACGACTTGTCTGCAACACAGAGTTCCCGTCAACCAGCTTTGAGGACGGAAAAACTCTGCTTTTTCCGTCATCGAATTCGGCGTTTAAGTTGTTTAAAAAAATCTTCAAAAAAATCTAGTATAAAAACAAGTTCGAGGCAAGTGAAAAGCCTGCGGTAAAAGCCTGTGGTGACACGTAGGTGGTAAACTGTTTGGTTGTTTTTAAATTTGTTTTAACGATGGAAATTGTTCTCAGTACTGAAGTCAACACTCATTTTAACATTTTTGAGACGTCCCTGATTTTCAAATACTTTTCAAATGTATATGTTGCATTTGATTATCTGAAACTGACATCTTTTGAGAACAAGAGCAGAAGAACCTAAGAGTTGGAATGAATCCTTTACATGAAAGATGAGTGATATGAAGAAGGCGAAAGCATATTGCGTTGGTTTGTGTAATTTTATTTTAAAATGTTGCTGAGTCCAAAGGTAAACAAAGCCAAAGGCGGGTAGTTAAAGTCATTCAAAATATGCTTTCTTGTAAGGCTTCTGCTATTGTTTTTCGACATGATTCAAACTTAAAATTTTCTTGGAACTCCAGTTCGACTTGTTATATCTGTAGTTTGGTTTGAAATTCTTTCAAAAACTGGTTAAGCTGGGGAGCATCACAGTTACCAATACAAAATGCATATGAATATGATAGCTAGAGTGACTATGTTCCTCGTGTGTGTAAAAAAAAGTAAGAACTGTTTAAAACTTTGCGATCGTTGCATTGCTACAACGATTCCTGTGTACGCAGTAGTAGCTACAATTATGATAATTTTTTGTATTTCCCATCATGGCTCTTGCTCAAACATATATTATAGCCAATGCCAAAGAAGACGGGAGTTTTTGTCGCCGTGACAACAATTTGCCGTTCCCGTTGCAGATTCATCTCTGCTCAAGCTCCCTATTAACACGCAAGAAGAGAGAAAAAATGAGGATATCGAATATAAGTTTCCTTTCATTTTTAAGCCTTTTTTCCCCATTTTCAAGTGCGATGGGAACTATATATATATATAAAAAAGTTGATGATCCAGAAATTGTTGGATTATACAAAAATTAGGAGGGCACTTTGAAGCAAGTCAAAAATACAGTCAGAGTCATAGACAGCGTGATACTTTACTAATCTTTTATTATTCTAAGACCCACGCTGACTACTTACATTTATGTATTTTCCTTGCAGGCCGGGATTTGTAGACAGTGGCAGTGATGCTGAATATTAAAGATACTCTTAAAACTGTTCCGTTATAGTTATGCTTAAGTTCAAATTTCACAAATTTTCAGTGCAAGCAATAGGTCTATCAAGTCACGAAAATGCCATTCTAAAATAAGTTGCCATCGTAATATCTCTGCACAAGTCGCATATCAAGTGATTTGTCAGTATTAAGTTTGATTTAGTCATGTTTGTTTGAACAAAAAATAATGCACACACATCACACTATCCAGGTGTCGTATCGCTTTAGTCATGTGAACGGGAAGGTAGTCAGGCAAGAATAGAATTTAGTAGTTTTCGGCAGGTGATTGGATCAGATCAGGTCAAACCAAAAAACGAAAAATTTTATCAAAACTACATTACTATACCCTCTGATATACAAAAATAAAAAGTTATTAAGAATAGAGCGGAAACAAGTTTAAAGATGATTTGAAAGGTACATTTATCTTTTTTTGTTCTTTGATAAAAGTCTAATTACATTTTAAAATTGAAAACTAATTTATGTAGGCGCAAAGGGACCGAGGATTCTTCTCTAGCATAAACAAATACTGTTGTATTAATGGAAAACAGGTAAGGAACTTTGGACGTGTTATTATGTCCCACCACACCGACTTGTTGCGATAAAATTTAATGAAAATATCAAGTAACCCGGCCTACCAACAGTGTTTAATGGTTAACACATAACAATAACATCATTTTAACCTTAAACCCGTGGATTTAATTTGTAGAAATTGTTGTAAGAACTCTAGATTCCAAAAGGTTAAATTATTTTCACTTTTGTCTAGTAAGAGCAATTATTACGCATCATTTTTGATCTGTCAATGTCCGAAAATTTATTATCATAAACTGAGAAGGACAACGTAAATACTTGCCTTATAAATTTGAACAACTTTACCCGTCACAAATGCGTTACTTTGCTGAACAACTTCGCTTGAATCAACTACCGAACATTTACTCTTGGTCTCTTCACCAGGATTTTCAAACGCAACCAACTGACAGTCTTCACTGCGGTCGCACATCAGCAAGCACTCGACCCAGTTCACATTTGTATGTACATCCTTTACAATATAATTATCCAGTGAATCCGTTTCGTTGGTATAAAACATGCCATAAGAAGCATGATGACGGAGCAAAATCAGAAGAATGATTATCTGGAAGAACTCCATACTTGCAAGATGTTTACAGTTGAGTTTATTCGGTTTTATTAACTATATTTTAAAATAAAGTTAATTAGATTAAAATTCAGCAAATATGATGAAATTTTAAACATCTGTTGCAGTTAAGCAACATAACGACATTGTCACTGGACAGGTTGTAAATATTGCAATTGATGAAGGTAAATATGTAAGAAAGAAAAAATTCAAATTAAAGTGTAACCACAGAAAATTCAAATGATACATTTCTTATTGAATGAAAGAAAATAGATCAGACAAACAATGAACGAACCATATGAAAACATATCTTCGACGGATCTGTTAAGAAAAGTTACCCAGGCTTTCGATTAGCATTGGGATCGGTGACGTTGACAACATTGGATGCAATAACAGAAACAAGCAAACCATTTCTACCGGTAGGCGTTGTCGTTTTTAAGTTATTTAGGATTTTCCTAGCCGCGGGCAAAAAAAGCAAAAATTCAAAAATTACGAAAACTTATTGTCTGTTTTCATGGTTGATTTGTGACGAACTCATCAAGTATTTACAGAGCTCGGTGAAATAGGCAGGATTGTGGGGATGGATGTAATTGCATTTTAATTTGAGGGTGTTGCAAAACAAAAACTTTCTGTGACAACAAATTCGCAGGAATAAATTTCTGAGATTCTCGATTTTTTTAAATCTACTTTGACTTAAATAACTCTAAATAACTTTAAAAATTGATACATTATTTTGTTTCATTTTCTCTTGAAGTAAAAACACTAGTTGTTGTGGAAAACATGAATGTTCATTGCCAGGAAATAATCCCAATAAAAGTTTATAAACAAAATAAATTTGCGGTCTGTTTGGCCGGCGTGTTTGTGACGAATCCGACAAATATTTACAGAGCTCCGTGACGTAAAGGCAGGATTTTGAGCTGGATTTAATTGTATTGCACTTTGACAGAGTATGAAAACAAAAACTTTTCGTGACAACAAAATTCCGCGATATTTGCGAAACTTTTTTGTAGCATATTAAACTTTCCAAAAATATCTACTTTTGCAATTTTTTATACACTTACGCACCCTGTCCAAATTAATGAAAAATATACATATAAAAAAAATAAATTGAAAATGAGAAAATAAGACAAACCTTACAATTAAAAACAGAAATTGGCACTGAGATCAACGTAAATGGATCAAAGCACCGTTTGGTTATTGCTCAAGCCATTTGGCGACAGCAATGTTCACCTCATACTCTGCCATTCCAGTAAAAAACCCCGAAAAAAGTCACCTTGTAGTAATTTACAGCTCAACGTAACCGACGAGTCCATATGATAAATATTGTCCAGAAAAGTAATTCATATCACATTATCGACAACTAACGGACTTCTTTTTGAGAATTCTGACATTGAGTTGCAATTAAAAATGAAGAAACTTAAAGAAACATATAATTCAAATATTTTTATTCATTTTCTTATGAATTAAAAAGTAAATGATGTATTAGATTCATTGCTGGGATATACCTCCTTTTCAAATTTCATGAATAATAAAAACTTGTGGTCCGTTTGTCTGTGTGATTAGTTAAGAAATAGAACAGAACAGCGCTTGGTGACGTAGAAACAGAAATTTGGGGCCGGATTTAATTGTATTGCAATTTGTTGTTGCTACAAAACAGAAACTTTCCCTGACAATCAAATTTGCAGGGATAAAATTTGCGATTTTAGATTGTGTATTTTTTAATCATTTTTTTTGAATTCGCCTAATTTCTTTAATTTAAAAATTCAGTATATTTCGTAACTTATTTTTGCAAATAGATCAATAGACAAGAAAGTGGATGAGAAAAAAGCGCAAGCTTCAGCAATTTTTTGTTCGTTCTATAACATGTTAAATATTGCAACTTTCTCGTCAAAAGTAAGATTTGTTTCGTTCACATGATATTTCGCAAAATTTTAATTTTGAAAAAGCACATTAGGCGCGAAATTTGCGACACTTTGTTTTAAGATAGTAAACTTTCCAAGAATACCAACTTTTGAATTTTTTTTTATAAAATTATGCCTGCTGGCCAAATTAATGAAAAGTATATATATAAAAAAACAAATTGAAAATAAGAAAATATGACAAACCTTACAAACAAAAATAGAAATTTGCACTAATTACAACGTAACTGGATATGCACCGTTAGGTTATTGCTCAAGCCATTTGGCGGCAGCAAAAAACACCTTATACTCTGCCATTCCAGTAAAAAAAAAACGAAAAAAGTCACCTTGTAGTAGTCATCAGATAGTCATTTACAGATCAACGTAACCGACGAGTCCATATGATAAATATTGTCCATAAAAGTAATTCATATCACATAATTGACACCTAACGGAATTCTTTTTTCGAATTCTGACATTTAGTTGCAATTAAAATTGAAGAAACTTAACCCTATTTCACATGGGGGGGGGTAAAATTTACCCCCCCTACGAAAAAAGTCGAATAACTTCCTAACAGCGAAGGCCGAAGGCCTGAGCTTTTTTTTATATGAACCAAACTTAGTTTTACATGTTTCCACCAAATTTGGTTGGATTTCTATGGCTAGTTAGAAAAATATGGCTGTTT
>JAYJMG010186459.1:0-11472 GCA_036873935.1 Stomotoca atra
AATAGGTTTGAGTGTGGATCCTGATCGCTCACTTTGTTTCTCTTAACGGATTATGTCGGAAAAAAGTTTGAAAATACTGACTGCGTAATTTTTTCTCATTAATTATTCATGAGAAAATTCCCTAAAAGTGCCTTTTCCAACAGGAATTAGTTACTTTTCCAGGTTGTTTGGTGTTTCTAAAATGTGTCCATAATACCACTTATGTCCATGTCTGTGGGGTGAATCTGAAATAAGCATTTTGATTTTGGGTCCTTCTGTCGCAGAAGTGGTAGATGTGTCAAATCAAGTTTATGCCGGGTCTGCGCTATCATAAGGGCATTAAAACCATGATTTAGACCACGGAAAAACTTCAATGTAGAACACACTATAGGCAGTTTTGCGCACGCGGAATAAATTCAGATCTATTGTCAGCCTAGAGCGGTGCAATCGTTGTCAGGACATGCGGGATTTTACTGAAAGTCCATGTGGAGAAACCAGCGTTTGAACGTCAAAAACTGCTGAATTACTGTCGAATTGGTTGTCAGAACACGCCCCAACCGTGATGAGAGGTGAACTAATGTGCTAATGTGCTCAGTCTATTTTCACTAGTTTTGTGCACTAGAACAGCGTGTAACAAGTACTTTTGAATTGCGTTGCTATAAGATGAGTCCTAAGATTTCTGATGGACTTAGGACTTGGTACTTACCACGGTTAGTTAACCCTATCCCAGGCAGGTTTTTTCGGACTTTTGAAAAGCTTTTTTGCCCGCGTCACGGAAATCGTTGTTAAAGCTGTTTACTTAGCACAAACCACATGAAACTTGGTACAACTTATCTTTGGACCCTTGGCAACATTTTGAATTAGGTCACGTGGTCAAATAATGATGACGTCATCAAAATTTTGGTGACGTCATTATTGGCTTTGGTAAAAGCGTTTTTTTAAAAAAATGACATTTTAATGTGCTGACGTCAGCAAAATGCATGCCAACTTTGAAAAAGACTATTGAACTTAGTAAACTTATATTTTATAACATTCAACATTCGCAAAAACTAATAAAATTTGAAAACCAAAAAATATTTTTAGTTTAAAATCACGACAAAATCAAAAAATGACGTCATAATTCATAAAATTTTCACCGTAATGATCACAAATAAAAGTTAGGAAGGTACTGTGAGTTTCAGCACCATAAGTTTTCTGGTTGGAAAGTTATTGAAGTTGAAAGACACCCGCGGACAAAAAAGCCCGGCCTGAAAAAACCTGAAATTCTCCAAAGTCTACGAAATGAAGTTCATGATTGTATATGTAACTACTAGTGCCCGGCCAATATCGAGCTGTCAAAAACAATCATATTTTCTCTCAAACAAAGTGACACATGCGTTGTAAGTGGTTTCTATGTGCGTTGCTAAGGAGGTTATTTTCCCTCCCAAGGACCGTAGACGACTAATTTGGCCTAAGCACTGGTTTATCCATAAAGAGTGTGGATTTTCGGATACAAACTGCAAAATCCCGATTTTTAACTTTTCACGCTAAATTGGTGTTTCTTTATATGGTTACCACCTTAAGGTAAATTTACATTTTCATTTTTCCATTTCCCTGTAAATAAAGTAATAAAAAAATTTTAGCTTCAGCTCTTTTCATTGTTATGAGAGTAGAACTGAAACAGGATAAAGAAAAAGATAAAAAAAAAAAAATTTGAAAATTTGAAAATTTGATGCGCTTTGTGCAGCCGTATGCTCTATACAATCACACAAAACAATAATGGCATCTACATTTTTCAGATAAAGAACAATTTCTTCAGCAACATAACTCAAGTGTTTTTCAATGCCAAACCAGTGGTGAACTTATCTGGAACGATCGAACTTGTGACGGGAGAAAAGATTGTTTTGACAATTCGGATGAATTCAACTGCACCACATGTAAGTGGACTTATGATTTATACTTTCCTTGGACGCCAAAATCGGATCATGCTACATTTCCTTGGTTTCGCAGCGGGCACACCATGGCCAAACAACGTTGTATCAACGTCACTTGTTTCAAGTTGGTGACGGCTTTTGTGTCATTTTAAACGTAAAATAAAGAGCTGGTTTTCCCAATACTGCCCGTGCAGACTATGTAAAACTTACATTCCGAGTCATGGCTTCCTGTAGGCTGGTATTGTTTTTGGTTTTTGGTTTTTGGTTTTTGGTTTTCGGTTTTTGGTTTTTGGTTTTGTTTGCTTGTTTTGTTTTGTCTTGTTTTTTATTTATTTATTTTTTTTGCTGGCGTTTTGTTTCTTTATTTAATTAGGCATTTTTCATTATTATATTTTACTTTAGTTTTCCTCAATTAGCTATTCATTCTTAAAGCTAGAGTTTCCCGTTGTAAAAACAATTGTCAACTTTAAATAAATCGATAATAATAAAAATAATTTTAGTTGATCTAAAGAATGGTGATTTGGCGAAAAGTCTACAGGAATGAATTTGTAACAGATATTTTCCCTCCATTTTAGATTATTGCTCAGTAAAGGCAACCAGTCTAGGTTTGTCTTGGAAGCGTGCAGCAGTAAACACGACAAGTTTTCTTGATTGTTCTTTGTTACCTGGAGTCAACTGGACAGGTAGAGATTCGGACTAAACAGTAAAGCCACAAACTATAGAACCATACATAATCATTTCTGTATCAGGACAGTTACTTGTAAACACGTAAAATAGTTACTAGGTTTGCTATCAAACCTAATCCTGTCTGGCCAGCTTTTTCTTATGCTTTAGTTTTGTTTAGCTATTCAAATTTTCAAAAGGGTAAAAGCGTCCTTGGCTACGACTTTTCTTACACGACGTTGCGAAACGTTGTTACGGCGTTACTGGGACTGTTACGATGTTGTCGCCACGTCGTTTGACCATAATGCACCCGCTGGGACGGTCTATTGTTACTCCTCTGTTATAGTCCTCTTTGTTGTTGTTATTGATTATTTCGAATGCTGATTGGTAAAATGTAATTATGAAACACAATCAAGAAACCCAATAGTCTATCAGCTAGGCGGACCCTAGCTTGACTATCAAAGGGGCAAATTCTAACCTACTTTAATGATAAGATACATGTCTTAGATTTCAGAAAAATGATGTGAGCAATTTTGAATTTTCTTGCATGTGCCATTTCTTGGGCCTTTTATGAACGATTCCTTAGAAGTTAAAAAAAACAAAATTTAAACATTTTTTTATGAAAAACTATTTATACCGTGTGAAAGATCTTAAAGAACTATATAGATCGCATTTAAGGGGGTTGTAGTGATTTCTAAAGAGAAATACCGATTTTTTCACCCCAAAGTTGGAGTTTTGGGCCCAAAACACCCAAAAACGAAATCTTTCCGTCAAAATTTTTGGCAGATCCGTTTAGAAATCGGTATAACTCCCTTAATTGTTCTATATATAGTTTTTTGAGGTCTTTCACGTGGTATAAATAGTTTTTCATAAAA
Organism: Stomotoca atra; assembly: GCA_036873935.1. Taxonomy (NCBI): domain Eukaryota; kingdom Metazoa; phylum Cnidaria; class Hydrozoa; order Anthoathecata; family Pandeidae; genus Stomotoca; species Stomotoca atra. Next base: position 3,431 of record JAYJMG010186459.1, read on the forward strand.
AAAGATTTCAAAATTTCGTGTTTTTTTTAACTTCTAAGAAACCCTTCATAAAAAATTACGTCAGGCTGAAAAAATGACAGATACAAGAAAATTCAAAATGGCTCACATCATTTTTCTGAAACTTCAGACATATTTTATCACTAAAGTATGTTAGAATTTGCCCCTTTGATAGTCAAGCTAGGGTCCACCTAGCTGATAGACTACAAATGTCATGAGCTCACGTTGGTTTAATTTTTGTTAGTTCATTTTTGACGACGTTTCCATTTGGGTTAACGTGAATTAATTTATCTCACCTCATCTCATGTTAATCGAAAGTAAAAGCCAAGGATATCCTCTTTTGTTACAGTGAGGGGGAAATAGCATAACATGACACAAATTACCTAAAAAGTTTCTTTATGCCATTATTGTGTAGGGTTGATCAGCAAGACCTGCAGTATTGCACCAGAAGGAACAGTATGGGAAGTTGAAAATGTCTGTAATTGTTCGGATACTGTCAAAGAAGATGAAATTTTCCAGGTAGCAAACTTTTCCAGCAGCCACATCATGGTCAAACGGTATTACAACAACACTGTCCTAACGTCGTTTGACCATGATGTGCCTGATGAGTATACAATACTGATTAAAATAATTTTGATCTCATATTTTTGGTTTTCTCAACTTTTTAAACATTTTAAAAATTTAGATGTACAAAGACGATAAAGGCACTAACAAAGGCCTTAAAAACGTTGTGGATGCGTTAGAGGAGCTCTGTAAGATCAATGCCAATAAGGTATTTGCATTGAAAATTTTGTTGGAGATTGTAGACACATTGGGAAAGAATGAAAAGAAGTACGACAATTCAATCGTCCTATATTTATTGACGGTAATTACAGTCTTGTTTATCATTTTCCAGCCGGTAAAATTGTTAAAAAGTCAATGATAGGAATACACTCCTCCACAGTGAGCTTTTAACGATTTTGCCGGCAGTGTTGTTATCCATCTCTTGAATTTGTAAAATGCAACCAAGAAAACCGAATTTCCTCGAAAATGTAAAATAATCCTTCTTTCCCTGTATATGCCTGGAGAGGAACTGAAAAGATTTAGAAATTACAATTTCTAGATGCATATTTTTACTTGATTTTGAAAGACATGAAATTGTTTGTCAAATTAAGTTTGAAAACTGTTCACCTTTAAAAATGTAATTGATGGATATGTCTAATTTGTCATTCATAATGAAAGAAGATCACTATAATATCTGGTGACTAATTTGTGTCATTGTAAGATTCGAAATTTTTGTTTATGTTTAGATGACTATGGAGATAGCATTTGCAGAACTTCCATGTAATGACAAAAGATCTGTAAGTTATATTGTTGAAACGTTGTCGCAACGCCGTTTGAACATGATGTGCCTGCGGGGTCCTTCTTCGCACAAATTCGTTCTTCAACAATATAGTTGCAAAGCTTTTTTGGCTTCAAATGTACAAGGGACAAGGAAACGAAGTACAACAGGCACTTACGCCGCATTCGTTATGCGAGAAATGCAAAATGAATCAAAATTGATAAAATAGCTACCATTAGGAGCCTTTTAAACTTTCCAAACCTTCCAAGTTGCATTGGCTTCTTGCTCAAAGGAAACCATTCAAAGTTATTTTGAACCAACGACATCAAAACTGGAAGGTTCTGAAGGTTTGGCAGACTCCTAAACAAATGCACCCTTAGTCAGCAGAATGCCTTTTGAGAGAGCTTGACTGCGACCATGACGGCAAAACCGATTTATTTCTGGGCATAAGCCGTATCCTGAATTAATAGTTGTGGCTATATAAATAACAACATATTTCAACAAAGTTTTAACGCACAGTGCATGCGCCCATAATTTCATATGGTCGCTAATAGTAGTTGTTTGTTTGCCGTATCCCGAGTCACGAAAGACAATTAGGGTCGGTCGGTCGGCAAAAAGTTTTTTGGTTACCTTCACAGAAAAAAAAATTATATTTCAAGCCTTTTAGACAGAACTTTTTGTTGAAAAAAAACATAGTTACCTTGAAAGAAATACAATACAGATATGACCATTTCAAATTGTATTCTGACTTCGCAACGGCAAACTTTTCACTTGAAATCTTTCTGAGGATGGGAAATGCTTAAAATGCCTAAAATTAAAAGAATAAAAAAATATTTTGGAAATATAATTTTAGGAGTCAGGATTTTTTTCAATTAAGAGTCGGAGCTCGGTAAGTTTTGCCGGAAAAAAGTTTTTTCCTACATTTTCGTGACTTACCGAGGAAAAATTTTCAGAGTCAGCATGAGTTTTTAAGGGTCGGTTGAGTTGCGGCAAACAAAGAATTATTCAAGGATGCACATGGTACTGAGATTTCCCTGTAACTTCTGTAAAGTAAATGCTGAAATTTTGTGGATTTTCCAAACGTTTTAGGAAAAAGGCAGTGAAAAAAAGTTTGCTTTCGGCACTGAACAATTTGTTTACACAACCTGACTCCCAAAAAAGACCAAATGTTCATTATTTTCTGTGATAACTCGTGTTATAAATTATTTTCACACAAAATGTTGCACAGAATTCAAAAATGACCATTAAAATTTTCTTAATGCTAAATATATGATGATAATTTGTCTACACAAAGTTATAACTTCCTATTACAGATTTTCGAAAATGTTGCTTGCATGATGAGCTATGTGCATTTGAAGTTTTATGGCAATTGAACTGGTACTCTAGAGTACCGAATAATCGTCATATAAAGATATGGTGTCATGATGATGTCAGCATTTTACTTGTGATATTTTATTGTAATTCTTATCAAGGTTATTACTTGGTAAACAATTCATGCTGATTGCTTTAAAATTTTTGAAAACGCAAAGTGTTTTATTATTTGTCAAATATTTACAGGCTTTCTAATCAAAATTTTTGAACCTATGAAATTCTTTTTTGAAAATACCAGTTCCCAGGACTCAAATTTTACAAAAAACTGGCATGAAGATGACATATAGAATTAAATGAAAAAGTTTGAGGGTCTAAAATATACACAAAAAGTTATTAACAAACAAACTCGGCGCGGGCACTTAATGAATCCCCTTCCCCCATGGATAATAGGGCAACCATAACATATCCACAGAGTAAGCACATAACTTCGGCTCTGACACTGTAAAATATTATTGTTTCCTTTATTGATTAGACAAACTGATTGAGCAGTTAATAACAAAAATGATAAAAGAAGAAATATAAGAAAGTGACAGTTTGAATGGTGGATCTAATAAACAAATAAACAACTTGCTTGAGAAGTTAACTAATGGTTGTTTTATAGGATGAGATGCGAGAAAATGTTGTGAAGCAAGTCGAAAGCATTGCAGATAGTCGCATGTGAGTTTTTTGTGTTATTTTACTAAAACTGCTTAATTCACAAGCAGCATTTTTGTATATTCAACTGCCTACCCATGAGCTTACCACCCAGCCGGCAAAATCGTTAACAGTCACTACGGAGGAGTGTATATTTCTATTGAAATACGCCTTACGCGTTTCGTTTCAATAGCAAATACACTCCTCCACAGTGACGTTTTAACGATTTTGCCAGATGGGCAAGTATTGCAAAGTGGGAAATGAATTCTTATCACAACTTCTAGGGAAAGGATTATGAAATAGCTGTCATTAAAAATTAAAAATCAACTTCGATCCAGTCCTGACAGTTTCATCATTTCTGCATTCTGTACTAATTTCTGCACTCTATGCAACAATGGAGAATGTGCACACACAAGTATTATTTTCCTAGACGTTGCAGAGGTCAACAAAAAAGAGATGAAGCTATCTGCATATGGCATTCGTTCTCTGAGTTGTTACATTGACTGCAGAAATTGTGGAGCTACTGTAGGGTCACTATTTACTAATTTAGTGAGGGCGACATAAAACAGACATTCGAAAATATTGTAATTTACTGAAGCAACTCCAGTTGAAGCTGAGCTTTCTTGACACTGACATGATGGTCAAAGTTATTTCTTCCTTAATGTTTTCAGAGACCTGCCTTTACTGCTTCTATAAATTAAAATGTATATACTATTATTTGAATAAAACCATATTTATTTTATTTTGCACTTTTTAAAATAAATATGGTTTTATTCAAATAATTTAAATAACAAATGGCGTTTTTATTACCTAATATACTATTATCTAGGTTAACTATCCCGATACCGATACATCAATCATATTCATCTTTGGTGAGGATTCCAGAAGAATTACCGTTACCGGATAATTTAATTGAAAGAATGTATATGGAGGTAATAGCACCTTACTTAACAGCTCAGTGATGTAATTTGCAGAATCAGAAATTAATTAAAATGAACGATTTTTGCCACAGATGTAGTCGTGGGTCTCATGAAAATATTGCCGCAATGAATGTATTTTCTTCGTATCGTCTTGTAATTTTTCTGAAGTAAATCTTGGTATAGAAAGTTCATCTATCAATTTGGCTGCTTTTAGAACGTAATGCAATACCGAATGTTTTTGTTTCAGATGACCAATGTATTTAGCCAATCGGAACCTTTATTGAGCGTTTTGCTATTGTTTACGTCGTGTTTTTGTAGTGATTTTAACGCCCTTTTAAAAAGTTTGTTCTGCCATTTAGGTCAACTCCAGATCTCAAGCACAAAGCATGAAAAGTATCGTATTTAAAGTAAGTGATACACTATATAGCAAGCCACTGAACCAAAGTAATGCATTTTCAAAGCTTCATGTTTGGAAATTCTGTTGTGGGCCCTCAGCTCTGCCGTGACGTGATGATTAGTTCTCAAAGTCTCAAAGTCTCAAAGTGTGATTTCACAAACCGTAACTCGATGCGCTAACTTCGTATAACTCTTATTTTACTTATTCTTTTTGTTTTGTTTCCATCATTTCGGTCCTTATTTTTTTATGTTTTTGTTTAAACATAGAACAGCAAGATCGGCCCTTCTTTGGCAAAAGAAACATACACACAGTACCACACCAGGATAATATTGAAGTTGCAAGACATCTTAACTGGAATCTCACTCATACTTTTGTTATGCAGTTTAATAATATTTACGATTTTCAGGTAGAAAATATATTTTTCTCTTTGCTTCATCCAATCAATTCTGGATGGTTTGATTTTCAAAATCTGAAGATCGATACTAAAAATTTGTTGCTACCTAACTTCATTCCAGCACCATTTCTTCTAATTTGTAAGAAAACAATTGTGCTGGATGCTGGTCGTTACCGAAATTTCTCCATTTTCTCAAAGGTTAATTGATTCCAAATTTTGAGGGCTTTCCTAACGTTTCAAGGTTTTTAGACAGGTTCTGTATAATTAAGCAATAATTATTGATCTCGGACGTCTTGGGGGCGAATTTCTAAGATTGACTCCATTTAATAGGAAATTAATTTGATTCAGAGTGCAGGAAATTAATTCACAATTTTGGGCAATTTTAGCTTAAAACGTCTTACATAGAAGTCGATTCGCTAATGATAATAAAAAAAAAATAGTTCGAACCATGGAGTTTTCGAATTATAAAAATTGACCTTAACCGTGCTATAGGCTATGTTCGAAATATGAAGGATTCATGGGAAGTCGAATAACAGAGTACTGAAATGTATTCAATACGAAAAATTTAGTCGTGACAAAATTTGGGAAATAATCAAAGTCAAAATTTTATTCGACTAAATCCGAATTTTGATTTAAACTTGTCACGACTAAATTTTTTCCTAAAGGTTTCTTTTTAAATTTAAATTTTGTTTTATTTTTGTCTCGATGAAGCAAAACCGACCTTTAAAACATAATTTAGAAACAGTATATACATACGTGTTCTTCTACTTTAGTGAGTTTGGTATCCAGAATATAAAAAAGGAAACCTTCGACTTAATTTGTCCTTGACTAAAATTTGTCACGACCAAATCGTGAAAATCGGACCAAATTACTTCGACCAAATTTTATTCGCCCACATTTTTCGTAGTTAACCCTATTCAACCTGGGCTTTTTAGGGCTCCTCAGGCCCGGGGGGGGAGATATTTTTTATCCCCCCTCCCCTCCTATGTATCTCCTAAACTGTTAGCTCGTTTGCCATGAAACATCATATGCACTCAGTCCATCATGCAAACAACATTTTCGCTGGGTCAAAAATTTGCTGACGTTGAACTTTTTTGTTGACGTCAGCATATTTTTGAAACTCTGTAATACGACGTTATTACTTTGTGCTCAAATTATCCTCATATTCGGCATTAGAAAAATTAGAAGTGTCATTTCTGAATTCTGCACAAAATTTTAGGTGGAAATGATGTAAAACATGTCTTTTTTTGGTAGCCAGACCGTGTCAACAAATTCACCAATGCCGAAAGTGAGCAGATTTTTAGCAAAAAATTACAGAAATTACAGGAGAAAATGTGCTAAGGGGATAAAAAAAAGTCCCCCTCCCCCTCTCCTTTAGGCCGAATAGGGTTAATACAAGCAGAAAATAAACTTCAATATTTTATTTCAAGCTTTATCACCTACAGAAGCAAGAAGACGCAACTTTACGGTAGATACATTTGAAGCTTCCTATAACGAATGAATACCTTTGTCTGTTTAGGATAAAAAATACCAGAAAGATATTCATCCATAAGAATTTGATCTTCAGCTACCTGCTGGCAGAACTTATTCCAAGCATTCCCCGATGGTTCATCAAAGATCTTAGCGACAAGTCAAAGGTAAGGGAGAGGAGACCCAATTCATGTAAAAACATATCCAGTAGGCAAATTATGGTACAATGATGTTGCGACAACGTTGTAACAGCGTCATGAGGTTGTTAAACCGTTGTTGTAACTTCGTTTGACCATTATCCACTCAACATGTAATGTGAGTGATACTGGTGGTGCGCTCAGGTACTCCAGGCTGGTGCCAACTTCATGTATATTATCTAAAAATGAACTAAAATTCTTAAATCTGAAAATTAAAGGATAATGGTGAATCAAAACAGGTCACGTTTTCGAATTTCGCTTTTTTGTTTCTTTTATCAGGCAAAAATTGTTTAAAAATAAGATTTTCAAAATGCCGCCACAAGAGTAAGATTAAGTATATCCGAATTTTCATAAATGTAAAAAAGTTACTGTTCATATTCAGCCACTGATTTGACTCTGTCTTTTACAAATAACCAGGAAGGGTGCACCTTGGTAATGACATTAGTCTATTATTCCGTCATCACAAATTTGACTTGGATGACAGTAGAAGGTTTGAATCTCGCCATTGCAGTTGTTTTGGTCTTCAAAAGTAAAAGAAAACGTCTGAAGAGAATAGCTGCCATAGGATACGGTAAATATATTTCTTCTCAATGTGATTTGAAAATTTGAATTTTCTTTCGATCAACACTCTCGCTCAGGTTATTTGCAAACAATGTGAAATAATAACTGTCAATGCCGTCATGAGCGTATTTACAACATTTTAAGACTTTTTACTTCAACAGTGCACATATAAAGTTTGAACACGCCCATAACTTTCTCCATTGATTGCCTCTAAGTAAATAATTTAATTCAGGTTCTTTCATCGTATATTATAAAAGTACCGAGACCTTGTAGCTTCTACATTTGACACTCAAGATGTCGTTTTCTTGACACTTAAAAACAGCCATCAACTTACTGGTTTGATATTTCTCTGAAATAGTGGTTAAATTCTATAGTGTTTTACTTACTTTTTTGTAGCAAAGCTTAGAGCCAAATACTATGAACACAGTTTGTCTTTCTTTCTCATAGGACTGCCGTTGGTCATCACTGGAGTAGCGTTGGCTTCAGATTTCAGTGGATTTAAAGGAAGTAAAACGTAAGTTTCTTTTGGATTCATTGAACATAAAATAAATTATTTTGCCCTTGTGAAACGAGTGGCAGATCATTTTGGTTCCATTAAGTTTAAATGGCCTTGCTTGACACTCACTTACGTACAGAAGTATTTGCATCCTGCTGGCTTTAGAGTTACTAGCTTAAAAATGTAAAAGGTTAAAGTTCAAAAATTATTTAGAGTGCAGAACTAAACATTGATCTCACTCTTAAAAAAGTGATGTTTTCTCAATTTGATGTGTTTCAGAGAATG
>JAYJMG010186681.1:0-11464 GCA_036873935.1 Stomotoca atra
TAGACTGAATCAGAACACCAATCCATATGAAACGAAAATCTCCTGCCATTTCTGACTTACGGAACTTTCATGAAAACGGTCCCATCTGAAACAAGGCTAAAAAACCCCCGGAGTCCCAAATATTATGAACATGATTGTAGAAGCAAAAAAATTCACGCCACATTATGCCAACATTGGCACCATTTAGATACTGCTTACTATCCGATCATGCTGACCAATTTAAAAGATGTGTTTAAATCACTCTAAATAAATTGAAATTAAATGGTGTAAATATTCAAAGAAATTCATTTTCCAGAGCTGCATCTTGTTCTCGTCATGGTTCTTCAATATCGAACACAATAGTTTTTCCAATAACAGTGCTGGAAGTTGCAGTTTCGATAATATTCCAACACGCAATTTGATGGGAGACCACCAAGAGGTAGCCATCTTCCGCCGGACCTTCTACGATGAGATGATGCTTCGCAACTGTCGGTCAATAGTAACAACGCAAGCAATAATGCTACCACAATTTTCAGGTTCATGTTGGCATATGAAACTTGAGTTTCTTTTAACCAGACACTTTTCTTCTTCTTGCAATAATCGTGAAGAATATTGTTGAAATCAGCTGCAGCAAATAGGTATAATACTGCTACTATATTATATTTGAAATATATAGGAAAGAGGTTTTCACAGATGAAAAATCTACTCAGAAAAGAATATTCGTTACAAGTGTCACACGTTGCGTCAACACCAATAAAATGTCACTCCCTTTAATCAGAATTGTGCTTTGCGTGCAATATGATAGATTTAAAAGGCATTTACGGTACAAAACATTTTTAAGTAAACAAGATTTTTATCGAACGGTTTGATAATGCAAAGCTTATTATAAACCTCATATATGGAATTAATATTCATAATCATTAGCTGTGCAAAATTACACACATGAACCCGAAAAATCAAAACAACAGAACAGAACTACATACTTATAAAAACACCCACAATAGCCAAGATTATGGAGTCTTTAGTCTTTTACCAACACAACAAAAAGAGTTGGAAATACCACTGCATACTTTTACGCTCCATTTCGTTGTATAATAATGGGTTTATCAAGTCTGACTTTCAGTTTTAGAAGTAAACAAGTAGGAAGCCTTTGCATTGCCAGTAAATACTTCCCAGCGGACATGAAAACGTTTATATAAGGTTTTATAAACGGTAACTGATAACATTAAAATTACATTATTTCATGGTTCGTTTTACATATTCAAAAAAACATTTCGTTTTTAAGGATACAGCGTCATCTTTTGAGCATGTTTTTTATTTTGAAAAATTTTCCAATTTATTTTTCATTTCATGTTATGAGTTATATCGTTGGAAAGCTTATTAGGAATACTTTCATATGATATAGGAATCCAAAATTATTTTTTTGAAAAACAAGTTATGTTGAAATGAAAAGAATGGCCCATTTTTCATATTTTGAGTTAATTTATCAAATGTTTTTGTCGAAATTTTTTAAAATGTGTATCATCATATTCAGCATATTTTAATCTAAAAAATGGTATCACAATTTTTCAAAACAGGCCTCCATTGCCTTTTTAAAATAACAAACATCTTAACTAAAACGTATATACACCAAAATTTCAGGGGGTAATACCAAAAGAAATATTGAGTATTTACATAAACTGTGATACCCTTTTTTCGGTCAGCGTCTAAGCTTTGCAATGAGCCCACAATCAGTGTGATAGCATAATGCTTTTAGACAAAGTAACTCAAAACGTCAGAGATCCCGCGAGTTTAACTTGCATTTCAGACACAGTAGGAATGAACACTGTTTGGAAAAAATGTACTTGGCTCATTTTCAATCACTTCCTGGTGGAATTATGGACTAATGAAGCATTCAGTAGAAAGATCATTGCAGGTTGATCGATATTTACTAAAAATTTTATTTTGAAAATTTCGATGAAAAAGAAGACGCTGTATCCTTAAAAGGATTGGGTATAACCACTCAAAAAACATTTCGAAATCACGTTGCAGAAACCTTCAAAATTTGCGCGATATAAACGTTTCCATTTCTTGGTGCTTGTTCAAAAAAACGTGTATCAATAATGTTCAAAAAATGTTTGCTGGAATAACATTAAAGAAACGATAAATATCTTGTTTAACGTAATGTATCACTACTGGCTCTTGATGTGTTTCCTATTTAATTTTCCTCTCGTATTTTTGGTTTCGTGCCATTCACCTAATACTGAAACTTTGAGTTATTTACTTCAATCATGCAGTGCTGCAATCAGCTTTCTCTGTGGTGATAGGTAAACCAAAACAAGAATTGAACAACTGGGAAGCATTATTTTCTGGTTTCAGTAAAAAAAATTACATGGCTTTTCCATATACTACTTTGTAAATTCCCAATAAGATCTACCATTTCGAAGCATCCTTTAAGGCTCGATGAAAGTTTCACTTTTTGTGAAATATTTCTGTTGGGCAAAACAATTAACGTTTGGCGACATTTCGTGATAAATTTTCCCAATCATCAGGCAACTGGAACGGCATAACGATAAAATAACTGATTAAAAAGGATGAAATTAGTTAAACATGAAGCATATTCAGCAACATTTCGTCGGATCCATTTTTCAATGTTGAAAAATTCATCTCCCACTGAACAGTTTGTCATCTTTCCTCTGTAATTGTGTGCTCTACAGGCTCGGGAATGTGATTAAGGTTGTATTAATTTTATCGTCACACTTTGCGTGCTTAATATTATTTTTCACACATTGCTGTAAAACTGCTGGTGAGAAACAACACTAGCTGCATGGTTTCAAAAAGTGTGAGAATTTTCATTGCGCCAAAAATTGGGGAAGCCCTTCATACTGACATGACCGTAATACGTGGGCTCAGTGAGCATAATTTTCCCTCACCGTAATACAAACACACATATGTGTTAAATTTCATTAGTTGTTCGAGTTGTCTTAGACAAATCTTGTTTAACTTTGTATAACCTGTTTCAAAATTTGCAATTAAAATACAAAAATATAATTGTTTATTTTTCTGCACTTTAAGAATTACGGACAATATCCTACGTAAGGATATCGAATATGTAGTCCCGTTAACCGAGAAATTCAGGTTTGGAAATCTGACCATCGATGCTCATCATAATTGCTTATTTCCATATAATAACGACGGAAATCAGTGGAAATTCAAGTTTGCAAGCCTGGTCACTGTTGTTACGCACCATTTTGTACGTCAAAACAGGCAAGGTTTTTTTCGGAAAAAATGAATAACTCAATAATTAATAATGCAGAAGTAATGAAAAAATTATCAAAAAAGGTAAACAAAAAACCCCAGGGATTTTGACCAGAGTTAATAGCGTTATTTTCTTCGGTATTTATACGCATGTACCGGACTTAATATTGTGAGTTAAAATGGATTGTGGCGCGTATCAATGTTTAAAATGACAAGATAATCCATGCTTATTTTTTAATATTCCGAATAAATTTGCCATACAAATGTGTCCGACCACTTAAAAAACACTGTAGATAGGTTTGTCTGAAAAAAGTACGTCTTAATTTAATCAGACATCCTTATGTTCAAAAAAGTTGGTCCCTAAAAAGTGCTTTTTTGTTTAAACAAGACATTACATTACCGTTTGTTACCATGGTTTAAGATAAGCCTTGATACACTTCTGTACATATACACATATCTGAACTTTTTAGGACTTACTTTTTTACCGCAAAAAAGTATGTTCTTGTGTGGCATATACATGCCACCGTACCAATCATAACGTCGTACGTACTAAAACAGGCAACATGCTAGAACAGATAGATCACGATAGACCAGGCTAGATCACCCTAGTGCTACGCCAGATACCTGGACAAGATTAGCAACATTTGGCCGAATATTTCATACCGAAACTCAGTTATTTCGCCCATGCATTTTCTAGGAGGATCACTTTAACGACTGTGATCCGGCGTTAGATAGTCGGTCAATGATGATGAAATGTATTCTTTATTTTTCGTGTTTGGCTGCACACGACGAATTTTGTTTAGTAAAGAGGTGAAACAGACAGTAAGTATGGAAGATTTTGAAGCCTTTTTTCCTTTTTTTGTTTTTTTTAGTTTTAGGAATGACAATTTGTCGGTAAAACGGCAAATTTTCAACTCGCAGCCTGATACAAAGTGACCTGTTCACAAGTCATTTTAAAACGATTGGGTATAACTGTTAAAAAAAAGTTTTGTCAATTTGTTAAGAAATAATTTCAAAATCACCTTGTGTAAACGTTCAAAATTAGTTAGATATAAACGTTTCCAATCAATTGGTGCTTTTGCACATTCAAAAAGATGTGTTTCCTATTAAATTTTTCCCTTGCATTTTGGTTCTGCGCCATTCACCTAATAATAGAACTTCTGAGTCATTTACTTCATCTAGTATACCGCAATCAGCTAAAAGCTAAATTGCATGCATTTCATTGTTTACTGCTGTAAATGAAATATTACTAATGATAAGCATATAGATTAAAAAAGATTAAAGATTAATTAAAGATTAATTAATGAAAAATTAACTACCAGATAAAAAGGTGTAAAAACATCAACGCTCTTTCAACAACATTTTATTCAGATCGATTTTGCAACATCAACAATACTTTTTATATTTCCAAACTTACCTTGTGCTGTATCTGCTGCAGCTATCATTATAAATCTCGCAAAGTTGTTTTCTGTAAACATTCCAATTTTTCTCACAATGGTAATTGCCAACTTATTCCTCTTTAATCTTGTGCTCTCTTCTATAGGCCCAGGCATGTGCTTACGGTTTTGTTAATTTTAGCGTCACACTTTTTGCTACATACAATTTTTCACACATGTATGACTTCATCCATTGAAAAAGGTCTAGCTAAGCTCCATGATTCCAAAGAAGTGTGAGAATCGTCATTGCATCATAATGTCTGTCACGTGACACCAAGAACCTAGTTGTTTGAGAAAAAGTGTAAAATCAGTCTTCATTCTGAAAAAATATCTGGTTGTTTCCGGTTTTCTAGTTTTTTCCTTTAGAATTCCCTACACATGCAACTTTTTATTACACGTTATTGTGGAAACGTTATTCTAATGGCTTCTAGCTAACGTTTTGTGAATGTCATTTTTCAGTTTATGCAAATAACGTTCAAACACGTTATTTAAATAAAATAACGTTTCTGAAACTGTTTCTTAATCGTTTTTTGAATGTTAATTTGAAGTTTGTTTGAAGAACGTTTTCTTTTCACGGTTTTTCTAACGTGTTTTATTTGTTCCGTTTTATAAAGATTCTATAAAACGTTGCCTTTTATTGCCGTTATTTTATGGCTCAGACAAATAACGTTCTTAAAAAAATGTTTTAAAAACGTCAGTTTATTGATAAAACGTTTTTTTACTAAACATAGTTAAAATAAAACGTTTTTAAAACGTTCCATTCCCGCTGAGTTTGCACTCCAGTGCACTATAATAAAAAGGATGGTAGTTTAATCAATGAAATGGGTATATCTACATTATTATAGGTAACGATTTACCAGTAATTGCATACTGTCTCGCGCAATTAATTAAAATATTACTCGCTACTACAAAGAAAAAGAAATTTCACATTTTCTTCAGTTGTAACTCATGTTATTTACTGTTGATTGCACTCGATGTCATAAGATTAATAGTACAAATCAAGACATACCAATATTTAGAATTCTATTGAGTATTTGAATTCACCGAATATCCTTGATAAAATGTAAGTAACAATTAAAAAAAGAAATAGGAAATGGAAGTATGAAATAGACAATCATAAAAACGCAAGATGACGCCGTGCATTCTTTTTTCACAATGCGGCAATAGATATTCTTGCTGCCAATGTTCAACTATTTTTGTCAGCTTTAATACGCCAAATTTCAATCATCATTGTTTAATATCCACTTCCTTATCAACTAAGTCATTGCTGGATAATAAATAAAATACTTAATTTAACCATTCATACATTTATCAGAAATCATCTCGTTTTATAGGATTCCAGTTAATGTTGCTGTGTAAATTCATATTTATGGACGTTTGATGTCACATGATTTAGAACTGTTTTTTGTGTTGTTTAGTTCAGTTATTGTTACTCTTTCTAGTCTTGTTTACTTTAAAGTTATGCAGCAACTCTTGCATTTCGTCCTCTTAATTTTTACTTAAGGTAGCACTGACTTTTAGAAAAAAAAATAATTTTTTCAAAAATTGAATTAATAGCTGTCAATATGATTGAAATACTCAGTTGAAAAACAATTACCCCACAAAATTGTTTAAAAACGATTGAAACTCGCAAAAACTCAAAATGTTTACAAGTGACTTGCAATATTCACTTTATCAACTCAAGTTAGATTGTATTAGGCTCTGTAAAATTTCCACAGTTCGTAGTTTACACTTATGCCCACCAAAATGTTTTCGGAAAATGTACAGTTGAGTCCATAAATTATTCTTATTTTTGAATGGTTATAAACCAGGAAGGTCGCTATTAGAAAAAAATTCGGCACACCTTTCAAAAACCGAATCAGTAAAGAACCGTTTCGCTCAAAAATGGACATTTTTTGTTGCAATAGTGATGTGTTTTTTTCGGCTGATTTTTGTGATCTTTTTCTAACATTTTTTTAACCAATATTTTTCCACACCAAATTTTATTCTTTTAACAAACAAATTATATTGCTACTTAGAATAACTCTTTGACAAACACTGTCCAAAATTTTATGAGGAATCAATGAAAAAAAAGTGGTATGATTATATGAAATGTGCATTGATGTTAAATCAATGCTCAACGTTCAGTGCTACCTTAAAAGATAATTAACGTCAAAATCAAAGTGCCCATCTTTATGTTTGGATGGTGCTACCAAAGATGAACATTTAGTATTTTAGTATTCACATTTTTAGCTTCATTCCATTATTTTTCTCCAAGTTATAAGCAAATAAAGTTTCTTGTTTCCTTGGTAATGTAACGTCACAGCCGTGCATGTTCATATCGCGCAGTCGATCGACTGAGACGCGAGGAGAAGGGAAATAAGACGAAAATGAAACGGATTACTTACTTTGTGAATAGTTTATTTGTAAGGGACATCAATTTCAGTTTAAGGAATTTATTTATTCTTTTGTGTTTTTTCAATTCCTGTCGTCAATTTTTAGTTGTAAATAAATAAAGCAGAAACATGCATGTGTATAAGCTTGTCATTGTAGAAGGAAAAGTCTCTGCCTGTGTACACTCTCCTAACCTTGCATTTCAAGACTATCATGTTTTCTAACCTCAGAATCGGAGCAGCTCTCAAAACATTCATCTTCTTGTTCTTACTCATTTGACGAGGTGTCTTCTCCATCTCCAATTGTTTTTTGAAATAGATGTACTTCGTGACGTCAAAAAATGAACCCGGTTAATTGCGGAACAAAAACTAAAATTGTTTTTTAGGGCATTAATAAACTTTTTTGTAAATTTGAACGAAGCCAAATTGTACATACAAACTGTTATTTTAGTGAAATTGTTCTTTTTACGTTAATTCCTTTTTAACAAACTCTTTTTCATCATTGCCTCAACCAAAAACCTTATTTGGTGTGATTGTTAAATCCTGTTGGATTGGAATTGGATGGCTCATTACGAAACTACTCTGTTGGTCAGATCTCTTTCATGGTACCCGTATATACTTGTGAAATTTGTGGCCAACCATTTCACGATAAGTTTTCGTTAAATGTAGAACATTATGCTTCGTTGCCCAAAAGAGAAAAAAAAGTTTAGTTTTTATAGCTGGTGCTTTGTCATGCATGACCTTAAGAACCAACTTATGTGGTCCCAAAAATAATCAAATTCGATAAAAGCCTGTTTGTAAATATTATGAGAATTATCAACAAAATATGAAGGAGTAGAAAAAGTGAATTATAAGAAATTAATGCGAACGACAAACACTGTTTGTAGTGTGGGAGTTACCTAACCAAAATGCAAAAGCAATCAACATTGAAATCAAAGCCTTGTTTGAATTTATTTGCTGCAGGTTGAAGAAGTAGACGACGGTGAGGAGGAAGAGGCAGTAGGAAATTTTGATGATAATTAATTTTATTTGGATTTTAGCGATCATGTACTATCGTATTTTCTTTTTACAACAACATTTGAAAAAAAACCGTAAGATCGTTACAATAACGCCGTGAGCAAATTATTATGGTTTTGTATAACGTCGAGCAAAAATTAACATGCCTTTTACTAACGCGAATCGAGTGTTTCCGCGTTAATTACCAGGTCCCATTAATTTTATGCAATAAGATAAGTAAGATCTCTAGCACGTAATTACTGATGTGTAATTAATATTTTAAGCGTAAGTTAAAGTTATCGCATATCTACCGTTCAACTTCGGGGGTGACTGAATATCTCAAGTTTGATTTGTCTACCGGAGTAAAAAGTATAAATTGTCCTTAAACCACAACAAACACACCCCACATCATGCTTTCACGGCTTTCCAATATTTTGAACCAAGTATGTGATCTTCAACTTCCATGAGCACATTCGAGCTTTAAGGCTGAAGCTTAGGTGCTTACAAACAATAAATGAACCATAATGTTGCTAAAACAACGTTGTGGCAGCGTTGTGGAATTATGGTGTGCTCACATCGGATAATTTAAAGGTTATACGAACATCCAACGAACGAAAATGATATGAGAATGAACTGCAAGAATTGCAATTTACCCTTGATTATGTTCTTGCATATCAACCTCAACTTAATCAAATACAAAATTAAACTAACAAAAAAGAAGAGATAGATATCTGAGAATAAAGCCATTACTCATTTTCAACCTTGAAATTGTATTGGGTAAGGTACACTGCGGATGATAATTTCTAAAACGGCAGCCATTTTGTGATAACATTATCTAAAAATGCAAAATTTTGAAACTTCCTTAAAAAAATTACGACTCTTCAAAATGATGTCCAAAGATTTTTTTTATTATTTTTAAGTTCTGTTTGAAGTTTCTGAAAGGTAACACCAAGTAGAATAACATGTCATACTGTTTTTACTTCATGTCTCTTATTTCGCCCATAATAAAGCACCAGAATTGAAAAAAATTGAAAAAACCCTTATACGCAATGACGTCATTAAATGACGTAATCATTATATAATATCAAAAAATATGTGGGAATTAAAAGGTACTACCAATACAAAGCTATGCTCAAAACAAGAAGTTGGTTTAATTAATACATTAAGTTTCATAGTAAAATGAATATCTTGCTGATTCACAAGGATTCCATAAGGAAGTTGAAAGTGGTTTTGAGAAATAGTCAATGATTATGAAACTAAAAATTGGCATGAAACTCCCCAGAAATGTGTCAATTGGGTAGGTACTATCTGCAATAACAGCACAAAAAGTAATGAAGCAAAAAGTCATAGGGGGCACATTGTCAAATAGGGTTTATAATCGCGAATTCAGAGTGGATATAGAGCGTTGACAAAATTTAGCCAATTTGCGATGACGTAATGATGAATAATAACACGACAAAAAACAAATCAAAAACACATCCAAATAACTAAAAAAACACAAAAGCATGCGCAAAGAGGGAAAGGATGGCACTGTTTGGCTTACTGCAAAACGATAAAAGGTTTTCTTTCCGCTTTTTTACGGGCATTTAAGTTTAGTAAAAAAAGCGCAAAGAAGACCTAGGAACGAGGTAAGTCTATATAGGAATAACACTGAGACGGCTAAGCAACTCACGACGGTATGAACCGTTATAAAATCGTTTTGAGAATTCCACTGCTGCTGTGCAAGCCGTGGAAGGTGGCCTAACAATCACGTTGCTCATTTCCTCGATTTTCATACTCTTGCTAAAGTGCAAATTTTAATGATCATTTGAAAACTAAGCTTAAACAACAGGTTTTACTAAAGCAGATCTCTAAAACCTGTTAACAAACTCGATTTCAAGCTTTCTATTGTAATGTTTTCGCGTTACAACAATATAATCAACCTCAACCTCAGTTTTAATTGTTATCGCAACAATAAACAGACAGCGCTTCTTCGCAATTATTTTTGAACACAAATGGTCATAAACTATCTTTGAATGTTAAAGAAAGACATTTTAAAATATCTGCGATGGTGTGCCTGACAGATCTAGGCTAAGAGAATTTGGAATTCAAGCTCGATCAGGTTGACTTCACGGCAACGAATTTGCAGACCAAACACTCGCCTATACAACGATTGAATTGGTGACATAATCCGAATCTGATAAATAATACAAACAATGAATTGTTCTGTAGCCAGTGTTTTACTCTTTGACGTATGAAAAACTAACTAAGAGTGCACTGGGAGACTTGACCACTTCACTTATAATTCGTTTTTAGGATTAACATTGAATAGAATACTTCTAATTTGACTCTTTTATTTCTTTTACTTATCGAAAATTGGAATTACAACTTACAGATTAGTTAATTACCAGTTAATAGCGTAGTGAATTACTAGTTGATAGCAAAGTTCCCTAAAATGGTTTTTTCCCGAGATGCATCTTCTTCTCGTCAAGTTTCTACAATATCGAATACGGATTCCATAAAAACGGCGCCAGAAGTTGCAATTTCGATAATATACCGTCCGACAATTTGACGGGCGACCACCAAAATGTCTCGGATGAAACCAACCTGCTTCGCAGCTGTCGGTCAATAGTAACAACGCAAGCGATAATGTTAGCACAATTTTCAGGTTCATGTTGGTGTATCAAACTTGAGTTTCTTTTTAGCCGGACACTTTTCTTCTTCTTGCATTAATCGTGAAGTATATTGTTGAAATCAACTGCAGCAAATACTGCTACTATAGTTGAACTATAATGAGAGAGGTTTTAACAGAGGAAAAATTACTCTGAAAAGAATACTTGTTACAAGTGCCACAGGTTGCATCGACACCAGCAAAGTAATCAGACTACGGTGATTATTAATGATTGATAAAATTTTATTATGTTGATTGAGAGAAAACTAACGAATTTCTCACCTTTTTTAATCTTACTATTATTATTTTATTTTTTATTTTTTATGTATTAGTTTTTTATTTTTTCCCAAAATATCGTAGTAATCAAATAAAATGCGGTGATTATTGACCTGATTTAAACAAATTAAGATTAAACAAATAATTAATTACAGGCGGCCAGTAAAACCTTTAAAATAACTAAATCTATTGGGGACTCAATTGTCACCCTTGCATCACAACAATCCTTCAACGCACAACGATCTTTCAACGCACAACGGTCATTCAACGCTTCTGAAGCCCATAAAGGACTAAATTTAAACCCTTGAAATTATTAAATCTATTGTTGACTCAATTGTCACCCTTGCATCAAAACGATCTTTCAACGCACAACGATCATTCAACGCTTTTGAATCCATTAAAGGAATATTATGAGTCACTTTTGGTGCCAAGTAATCTACGTTTTCTCATTGGACTGCACCAAATATTATGTGGTGCTGTAATTTGCATTGGAAACTTCAAAAATGAATGAGCGCCGC
>JAYJMG010186903.1:0-11446 GCA_036873935.1 Stomotoca atra
TGTATGTACTCGTATGTGACCTGTATGTACTCGTATGTGACTTGTATGTGACTCGTATGTAGTTTTATAACTGACCCTTTTTGCATGCTGTTTATATGCAAGTTTTTACAAGACCTTTTTCTTCAACACAAACAGTTTTTTTCATGTTTTTTTGTGTAGACTGATTAATTATGGTAGATGATCTGTTTCTTAGGAATATATGTTTTGCTGCAAGTGTGGAACAGAGGTCAAGTCTGATGTGAAATTTTGTGGAAATTGTGGCGAAAAACTTTCGAAAGCTGATGAGGTGGTGACCGATGCGAAAAAACCAAAGTCTTTCACAGAGTTTGTACGTGAAAGTGGAAAAGCGAGAACAATATCGTTTCCAAAAAAACGAAAATTAGACCAAAGAGAGGTGCATGAAACAACAATTTTTGCTTCTCTATTACATGACGATGCAGATGGTAATCTAAAACAAGAAAAAGGTAGCAGACTTCCAGTAAAAGTGGAAGTAAGCTGGGGACCGTATAGGTTGAAGCAAGCAGTGTTTGAAAAATTCCAAAGGTACAATAAAACTGTGTCTGGACTTGAAGTTGGGGTTTGAAATGTTCAGTGATGACGAAGAAAATATTGAAGACGATGATCTGCCAGACCTATCTGCAATGGTGAACAACAGGTATGGTATTTTTTACTTAGACAATGCATATGAATTTTGATACATTTTCTGTCTACTGTTTTGTTATTAACCCTATACTAACTGTTTATGAGGGCATTACCGGAGAATATTGACTGACGTCAAAGTAAAGCCCGAGCTTGTGAGGGCATTACGTGACGGAAGTTGTGTAGTATACTTTCGTCTTGCTAAATTATTTTTAATATGTTTGTCGGTAAATGTGCTGGAATAAACATGACATTACATATTTATCGGAATAATTATTTCTTTATCGTTATGCTACATTTAGCCGAAGATCTCCAAAGCCCTTGCCTGAGAGTGGTGGCCGATTGATAAGCACCCATACAAATACCAGGTATGGATTGGGAGTTAGAAAAATATTAATTTCATATTATACATATTATACATTAATCTCATGTATTAACTGACAATGCTTCATATATATTGTTTACTCATTGTCATTGTCTTATCTTTTTATCCATGCATATGTACTGTGCTTTTGTGTAATTTAGTTCTGGAAGAGAGGTGTGCCAAACATGTTCTTGTACATTTGTTGGCAGTACTTGCTTGATATGCTTACAGAACTCAGAATTTGAACAAAGTCTTTCTAATGACCAACGCTTAAATCCGACACCATCACATTCAACACCAAATATTACATCGAACAATTCAGGTTGGGTGTTCGTCTTTTGTTTCTTTATACATGTCTTAACTTGTTTTCTATTGAACTTTCTGTCCGTGACTTCTCATGATAGCAAATTTTGTGGTACATTCTTTCCAAACTAACTGTTGAATTGGAACAAGGTGGAGTGAATATCAGTTTCGCTGTAGTTTTAACTTCAACAAACTGGTTTATTTTCATTAGATTCATCTGCTCAAGAATGGCCCAATCAAATTATGCACACAGATCATAATTATGCGATTGCGACTGAAGAAGACGATCAAGGTAAAGTTAATATTGGAGCATAAATTATTCAGGCATTGATATCTGTTATGAAAATTGTGATCTAACCAAGTCAAACATTGTAATAGGAGTTTCCTTTTTATTTCATTGGTTTGTTTTTGCCAATGAAATTAGTCCTTGCTTCTAAGGGAATTTGATCTAAATACGTTTTTTCCTTCTTTCGTTTCTAGATCAAAGCGTACCAGATGAAGAAGTTCTTTTAGGTAAAACAGTTGTAATCCACCGTTTACGAATTAAGCAAGAATTGCTTGAACTTTTTTAACAGACAGACATTCTCATTTGATTTGCGTTTCACTGTTGTGGATGCAAGGGGACAAGAAGAGGTCGGTGTAGGTGACGGAGTCACAAGGGATGTCTTGTGTATATTTTGGACTGAGTTATACACATCATGCACATTTGGGTGCGAAGAAGTTGTTCCTTCCATAAGGCATGACATGGCTGAGCCAGAATGGGAAGCAGTTGGTAAAATTTTGTTTTTTGGCTTTAGAGTTGGTTACTATCCAATGCGTCTTTCTCCAGCGTTTATCGTAGCTGTAGTTTTTGGTGAGCACGCTTTAAAAGAGGACCTTTTAATTAAGTCTTTTAATCGATATATATCTGCTGAGGAGAGAGACAGTATAGCAAGTTTTTTTAACCAATCAGAGTGCTGACAGGAGCTTGTTCAAAAGCCAAGTTATAGCTTTGAAACAGGAATCATCATTGACAGATGCTCAGCAATCAAGTTTTAACCACTTGACAAGATTTATCCCATCACTAACCAAGAATGATCTCGCAAAATTTTTGCGGTTTGTCACTGGCGGTGATCTTCTTCCAGAAAAACCAACAATTGTTTCATTTACTGAGCAGAATCCTCGTTCTCCACGTGCTCGTACTTGCGTGCCATTATGACTGCTATAATAGCTTGGCTGAGGAGTTTGTCAGCGTTCTTAACAATTCTGTGTGTAGCAAAGATTTTAAGCACTTCAGCACACCACTTAAAGCCAGTGAAATTTGAAATAAATGTTTTAGATCTTTTGAAATAAATTTGGATTGAACTAATATCCTATCATGATAGCCAATCGTGCTGAGTGCTCTTTTGTTCGACCATTTTTTTTATTTATTGAGGTTTTGGTATGATATTTTTTTGACTCCATGCTTGAGCATATCCTTAAAGTTTTATTATGATTTTTGCTTGACACAATGCATATGATGGCAGTTTTATAACTTGCATTTTTGCCATTTTGTTTTTACACGCACATGTACGAAACAACTTTTGCATTGTTTACAACTTCTTTTTCTAATTGAAAAACAGTGAAGCAAGCATTCTTTTGTTTTAAAAAGGAAATTCTTTAGTTAAGCTCGGTTCCCACTATGTTTTATCGGCGTTTTAACAACGTTTTATGTGCGGTTTTAAATTTAAAACATAATGTGAACATGATTGCGTTTTAAAATTTTTGAGTTAAAACTAATTTAAAACCTGGATAAAACAAAACGAAATATCAAAAAATTTTGATATGCGGTTTTAAAGTTAAAAACGTTGTTTTGTTTTAAGTTAAAACACATTTAAAACATAAGTGGGAACCAAGCTTTATTGGTTTATTTTCATTTTTTGCTACGCCCAGGCGCTTTTTTAAAAATTGAATATCTCAGATGGGGAAGGGGGAGGTTTATTCGAGAGGGGCACTTATTTTAAAATTCAATCTTGTCAATTTTTGTTCTATCAAAACAGTATGAATAATAGTATCATTTGCAACTAAGCCCTTTGCTACATTAAAAAGTTTTAACTTTTCACACTAAACACACTAAACACTAGCGCCCACAATTCAAACTAGCGCCCCTTTTCAAAGCAAACAAGCTCAATTAAGTGCCCCTTTTGCTATTATAATATATTCATTTAGAGGCCCCGGGGGCATTTAATCGAGAGGGGCATTTATTAAAAAATTGAATCTCAAAAGGGGGCGCTTAATTGAGAGGGGTGCTAAATCGAGTATTTACGGTATTTGACTTAATTTTTGATTAAGCTCGATGATCATTGAAATGATCATTCTTTTGTTATAAAAACGAAAATCTTAAGTTATTGACTATTGTATTTTGACCATGATGTAAAATGTTATTCAAACTGAATTGCTGCGTTTTTGTTGCGTTGATCCGTCTAGCGAATTTAACTATCATTCGTGTTCATTTATTACTTTTCACAAAAGTACATTAACACCCAAAAATTTCGGATTTTTTTCTGTCCGAAATTATTTCCTGTCGAAATTTTTTGCATATAGTTCTCTTTTTTTGCTGTAATTTCTATTTAGGAAACCCTTTATTACAAAAACAAGATTTTCATTACCACAAGCATTTTTTTACAATCCTAGGTCATCTGAGTCAGAAATTCGATGAAATTTCCCTTGAAAACATGTCTTTTTTCTCAAATATGTCACAATCTTTTTTAGTCTGAAAATTTTTCCTACATTTTAAAATGCGTCCGAAAATTATTCCTTCGAAATTGGCAAAAAAATATTTCTGCCGAAATTTTGGGGTGTTAATGTATCATGATTTGTAATCACTTAAAAAATATTTTGTGATTGATTAATCTTTCTTCTCATTATATAATAGCAAAATTGAGAAATGGACTGCTTAAATTGCAAGGCTTCTGGTTCAACTATGTTTTGTGAAAACTGCGGATGCAAGTTGCCATCTACCAGGTTCGAAAGTGTTGTCACCAAATATTTTAGAAAAGGATTTGCTTACAAGGAGATGTTGAGTTTGTTGCTGCGACAACATGGTGTGAAACTTAGTTTGAGAACATTAAAAAAAAGATTGAAATCCTACGCATTACGCAGAAAAAATTGTACTCCATTGCATTATAATCGAGCAGTTGATACAATTAGAGAACAATTAAGTACTACTGGTGGAACTTTAAGGTATAGAAGCATGTGGCATAATTTGAGGCACGATTTCGGTGTCAATGTCCCGCGTGATATGGTTATGATATCGTTACGAGAATTAGATCCAGAAAGAGTATCATTGCGGAAGGCTCATCGATTGAAGCGTCGCGTTTATCGTTCAAATAGCCCCAATTATTTGTGGCATGCGGACGGATACGATAAGCTGAGAACGTTTGGATTTCCAGTGCATGGATGTATAGATGGCTACAGCCGGAAAGTCTTATGGCTTCGTTTGGTAAGATCAAATAATAATCCGGCTACAGTTGCATCTCTCTATTTGGACGCTATCGAGGACTTAGGTTCATATCCTAGATGTGTTCGAACTGACTGTGGTTCCGAAAATGGTATTATCGCCGCCGCTCAAAGTTTCTTTCATCAAGATCTTCCAAACAGCACTCCGCATATGTACGACTCATCACATCACAATCAACGGATAGAGGCATGGTGGTCGCAGTTTCGACGGGCAAGAAGCGGATTCATGCTTGATTTTTTTAAGGAGATGGTGCACGTGGGTGCTTACAATCGTGAGGACATATTGCAAAAAGCTTGTGCACATTATTGTTTTGGTCCCCTTATTCAACTCGAATTGGATTCCTGTAGGGAACAATGGAATAGCCACTATATTCGGAAATCAATTTCGTCAGAAGTCCATGGCCGGCCAGACTATCTGTATCTTTTTCCTGCTGGTGAATACTCGGAGCATGGGACGGCAGCTGGCAATGACGAAGTATCTGTCATCAGAGAACACATCGAGGAGTACGGAAACCAAGATGGGGACGACGAACTTTTTCGAGTGTTCAATGAATATTTTGACTATGTTCGCAACGAACTGCGTCTGTCTTAATATTCAGATTTTCAAGTGGCAAGGCATAATATTTTACGTTTGATTGAAGCAGCTGAAGGATAAATTGTATCTTCATTAATAAAACAAATATCAATTACAGATATTTATGTTGTTTCCTATGCCATTTATACTCTTGGGGCTGAACGCCACGTATACACATCTCACTATACAAAGGTTCCAAATTTGAAAATGTCAGAGCTATTTTCACGATTAAAAAATCGTCGGTCTCGTCAAGGATCTAATCCTGAAATCATTTTTTAGCAGGACCTCTTTCCCGGAATAATAGTTAAACTCGAATCGATAAATAGATTAATGATTCATGCCAAGAAAAATTGTTTATTGGATATTCCAGTATAGTACCAATAGAAATGAATCATTGCATCGAATTCTAAACAAGACAATCAGCAAATCAAGAGTTGGTGTTCAGTTCGCTGTATCGTTGCTTGGAGACTTTTTTCACAGGTGGAACGAATGTAGGCAGCATAGTTCGTCAGAAAAAGTTGTACCTTCCGTCGAAATTGAACAAATCTGAAGAATTAGAAGGGTTTGGCATTGCTATGAAACGTTTAATGGTGAGTAAAGATTTTACTGATCTAAGTCAAATCAATGTTGCAAAACTTCTGCTAGCCAATGGAGATGAAAATTCCGATGATGAAATTGACGATGTTGCCTCAGAACAGAATCAGCCAATGATATTTCGGATTTTTCTATTGCAGAAATTGTTGAGAAAGCATCAAATAAAGCGAAAGTTATCAACAGCATCACAGAACGTTTACTTTATGACATCGTTACCGACAGCTTTGTTTCTATTTTCTGCGAATTCCGAAAAGCTTTTGCAACTCGACGGTCTATTATCAGCTTGCCATTTGCAAAGATTGCTGCCATCAATGGACTCCGTTTAATGAGTTCCAGGTACTTTAAAGAAAGAAACTTTCGCGGTTTCGCGGCTTTTTGCCAAATCCGCGAAAGTTTATTCCCGCGAAATTTTCCAAAAATCGTGATCCGCGATAGTTTATTCCTGCAAAATTTTCCAAAATAAAATTATCATCGACAATATTCTGAAAAAAATCTATTTGGTAATTTACAGTTTATAATTCTTATTCTCGCGAAAAGAATAGCTGTTTGATGTACAAATAACACGTTATATTTATAGTTTTTTGTTGTTCTACGCCTTTTTTATTCCCGTGAAATCTTTTGAAAGTGGTCATTCGCGAAAGTTTCTTTTCTCGGAACTTCCTTAAAGTCGTCATCCGCGAAAGTTTCCAAAAAATTTTCCAAATTAGGCATCCAATCCAAAGTTATGGATCATTATTCGACCACACCTAAAATTTTCCACAGAGAGTATACTTAAATTGGGAAATTTGGCACACTGTTACTTTCTTATGAATCAAATGTGTGTGGTAAGTTTCATGGCGTGACAATTTTTCCCCGATTATTTAAATTCAACAATTTCATGCAGATTTACATGAATTTTTCCGTTTGTTTCTCTGCAAACTTTGTAAATCCCGTAATATATTTGGCTCTTAGAATTTTAAAACGGAAAATTCTATTTAGTTCAGACTGGACCACCCCCCCCTAGCAATGAACAGCCCGAAAAAGCCTAGCATGAATAGGGTTAAAGTAACTAATAACTAATGAAGGTAAGTCAATGACAAGGTCGACAAATGTTTTATTAAAACTTGGTTAATCGAGGCATGAATATTGAATTTTGATTTTGTAGAAATAGAAATGTATTTTAGGTGTAATCCCCAATTCCAACAACTTTAATTTATCTTGGGTGCATCTACGGCGTCGGTTGCAATCCATTTTTTTTATTTTAAACTCATGTTTAGGTGCTAGACATTTAACGTCGTTAGGATTATTGACGGAAAGTACCAACGAAATAAAGTTGTTGTTGACTTGATCATTCAAGAGTGGAAAGATAACGAAGAAGATTATGTTCCTTTTACGATTTCCGAGGAGTTTCATATGGAAGTACAGCAATTTGGAAGTAGATCATCTTGTCATTCAGCTGTTGCCAGCATACAGTTACACCGATCAATTGGTCGTGAGCAAAGAAAACGAATCAAAACATAATGATAACATAACACCGTCCAACATCACACCAGATACGAAAGTTTGTCGCTGTGGTCAAGGATCAAAGAGAAAGATGCAGAATTTAGAATCTTGTAAAGAGTATAAAAGTGGGTGTACTTGCTTTCGTGCCCTGAATATTTATGGTAAAGCAAAGCCATCTGGAATAACCGCCTCCACAGTAATGCGCAGTCGAAGACGTCACGTTTTATCTAATCATTTTGCCATCAAATAAATTCAAAATTTTCTGGAGAAATTCGTCATCATTGAAAATCTCCGCATGTTCATACAAAAAGGCGTAGAATACGATGCAGATATGATAGCTGATTATTATAACCAAGTATCCTGCTTTGTCAGTACATCCGAATCTGACAGGGTTTGTAAAAAACATATTCAACAGGTCAAAAGCAAAATTAGTTCAATTAACGACTACACAGCAAAAAGTCTATTTCTCACCAAGACTGATATATCAAGTGTTCCGAAAGCTTTTGTCGGAACAGTTAAAGCTAAATTTTGCTCATTATGTTTAATAAGTATTGCATTGTATTTCTTAATTCGCGAAAGTGAAATCCAAAAATTTCGCGAGTTTTTTACCTCGCGAAAGTTTGTGCCTTTAAAGACCTATCATCTGACACTAGGCAAAATTTTTAATTCAATACTCTTTTCTTCTCTTCTCAAAATTCTTCAATTTTACCCCAAACTGATTTGAAACTGTGGAAACCCGTGGAATGAAAGTTGTAATCTTCTTCAAACTCTTCATGGTTTATTGCATTGTTCCTACGTTTATATTACGAAACAATGGCTTTGAGAGAAAAGGATGTGTCAATGTTCGCGTGATAAAGTCACGAGCTAGTGTGTAGTCAGTATTTTCCGTTCTGCAGGTACTCGAACTAGTACCCAGTGTTGTCAACGAAAGTTTGCAACCATATGAAATACATACGATACCACCTAAACACGATTTGGACACAAAAATTTGAGTCAGAATGAGATTGACATCTGGAAGTTCGGCGATATCACTTCCTTATTATATGGAACGTTGGAACAGTAGTGCCTAGTTGTTTTTGATTTTTCGGTGACGTCACACAACAATGGCTATAACTGTTACGACTTTAAAAACTTTCCAATGACGTTCAGTACGACTTTGTAGCGTTTAAAATCTCAATATGGCCATATTTTTTTTAGATGTCACGATTGTTTGCGAGTAAACAACTTCCGTGTAAGCCAATGCCATATAAGACAACCCAGTGTGCAAGTCCGCCAAATTAACACTTAATCGGTTACATGTATCAACTACTCTGAATATAAGCCTGGGGGTTTATTTGTACAAGGACAAAATATCATCATCTTTATTTTTAAGATTTATTTCCTTTTAGTTCATGAGAAAGCCTTTAAGGTTCATAGAGGAAATGCAAGCACGGTAGATCCATACTCATCTACCTAAATATTCTCTAATGCTTTGCGTTTTTCGCCAGTACTGTGACAGTGATCAGCGAGCTTAAAATTCTTACACGTTGTTCCGTTCTGTCTCAATTTCGAAAGTGAATTGCATTGATCGTCTTCGATGAGCATTTTTTCTATGAAAAGTATGTACAAGATCTCTTCAGTCTTCGTCTGAATCATCGGAGTAAGCAGACAACGAGCTGAGGGCTCCCATGTTAAGAGCTTTTACTGGAGGTTTCATGATCATCACTGACGGAGGAGCTTTGAACAGGCCTAAAGAAAGAAAAACGTAAATATTTTTCCTTCTGGCTTCCGAAGCTTCAATCAACTTCAATCAACTGGCGCACAATCTTCAAAAAAGTATGTAGAGCATTAAATGAATGAATAGAGGTGAGGGACCTTCAAGGTTACGATACAGCTAATTATGATACTCCCTAAGCAGCACACTGCATATAGTTAATCTAACAAGATGATATCACAAGAAATCTTTTGTTTTTAAAAACGGGCGCATGCGCTATACGTTAAAATTGGGTTGAAATGCGTCGTTCTTTAAACAGTATGTTCGCATTTAGGGAGGGCTCACGCTAGGGGCGGTATGTAAATGTCTGGTCGGGGTTGTGGATGAAGTAACCAAACAACTGGTGATAAACATGGTGATGGTACCATTTACTTGCACATCATGCGTCAACAACATGTCGTGCCACCTTTCACAAAACTCCTTGGAATCGATTACCACAGAACAGGACACAATTTACTGATCTAGTAAACTATTATTTCGAAATGTGTCTGAGTGTAAGATATTAATCATGAATGCACACGATTGAAAAACATAATCTAGTCAAAATAACAAAGCAACCAATGGAAACTATTCATGCACTGTGATACCTTGTTCCTCGCGGGTAAACGATTTCTTCATGCTGGGTGGTTTGGCGTGCTTTCGCTCAAATACCGGAAAGACAGGTGGAGGTAGAACAAAAGGATCTTCTTCCAAACATTTTGTTTCTTTCTTTGATCGAAATTGAAGTCTAGGAGGTGATTGTACTCCATCGATGTCTGGTTGTTGAAGACTTTTACCTTTTTCCAATATCTTTGGATCCTAAAATTACAGAAAGCTGACATACGTCACCTGTGCGCCACCTGGGACTTAACAAGCCAATTATATACCCTTTTGAAAGTGAAGTTAACTTTTCTAGTTTGTTTTTAACTTCTTTGCACATCACACAATTTTTTAGCAAAAAACAATGATTTTTGGTTTATTACTAGCTTTCTACATACCTTAAGGGTACAAATTTTCACGAATTTTGCCCATTTCGCGAAATTAAATACTCGCGAAAAATTTCTTAACATCTCATTCGCGAAAAGAAATACCCGCGGAAAATGTTAAAATTGCTCATTCGCGAATAAAATAACTTCGAAATGGAAAATGATGCCTGATGGGTAATTTTGAGGCCAAATTCCATGCCACAAAAATCCTGCGATGCGAAAAATTTCGCATAAACATTAACTCGCGCATGCTCTGTTGTTTCTGTTTTCGCATGAATTTTTTATCTTCTATAGGAGTAAGAACTTGATTCAACTTTCCGCAAAAAACAATGCGAAAAAAAGAAGGAAACCAATCAAATGCAATTTTGTTCTCCAATGCATATTGTATTGCACTACTGTTCAGTGCATTCAAATTAACGTTCGAATTTTCGTTTTAAAACCCGTGGAAATGAAAATGCGAAATAGCGAAGAAAAGAATTTCTCAAAGAGAAATATTACGCAGGGATTCTTTGGCGTGGAATTAGATTTAATCAAAAGTTTTTTTCCTGGGATCACTTTTCCATCCTCCATGTTTCTCCAACGGTTACTTGTTTACATTTATTAACATAGATTGCAAATATTTCATGCGACTGCTAATTGTTTGAGAATGTTTTGCACCCCTTCTATGAGCTCCATCTTTCAAAGAAATTGTCCATTACCTTTAAAATTTGGTACAGTCCGCGATTTTTGAATGAAACGAAAAACATTTGCCCAAGCGGGCAAAAGGATTTCTGCTGGGAACGAACTAAATAAAAGCTATCATTGGACCATTAATGAACTTACTAAACTAGTGCAGGGTAATTTGTGATATTGGTTGCTGTTCCTTTGCTGGCGAAATACATGACACCAAAAATTTCATGAGGTTAGACATCCTTTGTTCCTTCTCCTAGGCTATACTACTTATATTTGAATTTGAATTCTATCATAGCGAAAAAACACCCACAGAATTGAAATCAGCACCCTTGAATTGTTTCAGGTGTAAATTTCCAAGAAAAAAAAAATTCGCAAAAATAAATACCCGCGAAAAATGTTACTATTGCTCATTCGCGCAAAAATATCTTCGAAATGGAAAATGAAATTCTTTAACTACTACTGATTGGTTATTGGTTATGATTTTTATATAAATTAAAGCATTTCAGGTCTGTTTTAAATGCTGAAAAAAGCCTTGCAGATCGCAAAATACCTTATTACACGCAATTTGAACTGTGTGGTAATTAACGCGAATGGCAAAAAATCGCGTTAATTAAAACCTCGTT
>JAYJMG010187014.1:0-11445 GCA_036873935.1 Stomotoca atra
AATCCTGAGCAACAGTGATGACAAAAGCACCAAGTTGGTGTTAGATTTGGTCAGTGATTCTATAGAGGTGAGATTACATCTTTCATGTTTGGCTTGATGAGACAAAAGTTATATTTGATAATGATGGCCCAGGTGAAGACAATAATATTTAGTTGCTACGTCCTTTCAATTTTTATATTTCAAGAGTCAATGAGTTCAAAGTGCATAAAACATAAACGCCCCTTTCGAATAAATGCCCTTGGTAAAATTTTAATTAAGTGTCTAGTTTGTTTTAATGGCCGTATGCTGCAGATTGAATACTCTCAATGTGATGAAATGCTTTGGGCAATGAATACTTATCAAACACAGCATGACGAATCAACAGTATCTTAAAGGAGAACTAAGGTCAAAAATCAACTTGACTTCTATCAAATCCTATGTTAGAGAGTTCATGTGTAAAATTGTTAACCGTACTAATTCTCCAGTTACACATGCAAACTTGTGAAGAAATAGCAAATACGCTCGTCGCCATTTCCTCCAACACGGTAATCAAATGTGACATATACTTGAGCAACACACTTCCAACAAGACAGCGTAGTTTACAGGGAATGATTTGTGAGATATTACTGATATTTGCGCGAAGTGTTTTAAGTCTGAGACATGAAAAGTATAACACGTTTATTCACTCTTTTCTTTGTGGTTCTTTTACTTGTCATCTTTCAGCTTGTTTTTTATATGTTTTTACGTATACCTTAAGGGTACAAGAAAGTGCGAGAATGAAAAAGTGCGGAATAAAAAAGTGCGGAACTTATTAGTGCGAATTTGGGTAAAATTCGCACTAATTAATTTCGCACAAACGCCCAAAAAATTGACAATTCGCACTAATAAGTTCCTTAATACGCAAGGAAAAGAAACATTCGCACTAATATTCCGCACTATCTGACAATACGAAATCAGTTTTTAGCATCATAGAAGAACAAAGCATGGATTTGGACACAAAACGAGAGTGTTATTAGAGTAATGAGTCATTATCTATTTCAATTATAACAGGATGTTTCTTCTCTACTGGTTGTTTTTTCTTGTCAAAAAATGTTCTTATGTCTTTCTGCTGGTCTGTGAATTTTCTCCCGTTAAAACAGCGTCTTTTTTTGACGGTGTCTTTAGATTTGGCTACATCTTCTGGAGTTTGCAAAAAGGAACCGACCATAAAACTTTCAGGGTGGGATAAATTTGCGGTTCGATTAGGAACTTGTAGATATCAATCAGCTGTTTATTCCTTCATGTACGGGGTAAATAAATTCCAACCGTACAAGGAATTTCAAGTCCACCTTGAACAAATGGCGAATTTGTAGAAGTGTAAGCCACGGTAAACCTTGCTCCACGGTCCATAAGATACTTTGTGACTTTTGAATTTTCCATAGGCAAGTGACCAACTGTTTCTCCTGATGTCTTTTTAATGCCTTTAATGGCAAAGAAATCGAAAGGATTGTCCATCTCGTGCATACAGTCCAATTTCTCTCCCAAAGTTGGCTGCCAATAATAACGATAATAATGGTAACCGCATACAGCAGATGGGCATTCGTAAAGTTTATTACAAAAACGTAAATTGGGTTACAGTATGCTTAAAATGCTTACAAAACCATCCCATGAAAAACCCGAAATCGCACTAATAAGTTTCACATTTCCTAATATCATAGCACATTCGCACTAATTAATTCTGCCCTAATCTAAAGATTTTGAGAGACAAATCGCACTAAATTAATCCGCACTTTTTTATTCTCGCACTTTTTTTGTCCCTTAGTATTCTTTGCTTTCTTAAAAAAACATTTTGTGTATAAATTTAAATTGAGACATTGTCTGAATTGTGAGTCAACTACAACAGTGCTCTCCACCTCAGATATTGGTCTGGTAACAACACCTTGTAACTGTCTACCTTGTAACTGTCGGGCCACAAATTCGAAGCAGACACATATTCGAAACGCCACTAAATCGAAGCGCTTCAAACTTGAAGCACTGGTCAGTTTTTAAACTGTGCATGGGGGTTATATAAATCTGAACAAATGCTCAAGATGCTTAATGCTTAGAACAACACCTTAGAAAGAAAAATAATTACTTATTATATAGGAAGTAATTGTAAACAACCAGCTAAAGATTTTTTGTATTGATTATTGCATAATTGATTCATTGATCATTCTTGCTGTGAATTTTTTTCTTCCAATTACTGTATTTCCTCTTTTAAACGCTGCTGCGTTTATTTGAATTTTTAGGTGCGGTGCTTATTAGAGGGCTGTGTTTATAAGAGGGCGGCGTTTATTTCAAAGGGGAAATATAGTGTATGAAGAACTGGAAAAAAGAAAGTAAAAATTTTATATTTCCACAAGAGATTGATGAATTTTATGAACAAAAAAAGGTTAAACGGATTTATAAAACGTGTCTTTTTAACATTATTCTAAATTTGAGATATCGGTCGGGAAACCTATTGAAATTATCCGCTGAGCGCACAAAAGTATGGGCGTGAAAGTTTGAAAATTCTAACTTTTTCCGTTCGGTCGTGCATACTAGCCAATCATAATTCAGGATTTTTGAATTTATCCGCCCCACTCCGCTCAGACAACTTTAATGGAAACCTGGCTTTAATCCCTCAATCTCTTATCATTTCATTGTTATGGGGTAAAAGTTTTAAAACCTGTTGATTTTTAACTGACAAGTAAATAATGAGTGACCAAGTGAAGATTCTAAAAGCGTATTTATTAATAAATTTAACTTTTGGTGGCAGCGATAAGAATGAAGAAGGAAATAAGCTTGCAAAGAGAGGAAAAACTGCCATCGCAGACAATATTTATGAATATTTCATGGAGATTTTAGAAAGTGGAGAGCCATTCTTATTCTGCACGTGACAAACGAGTTTAAGCCATGATCAGAAAAGGTGGATTTGCAGTGAAAACGATTCACGATCCTGTGCTGCAGGAAAATGTTAGAAGAATTATCGGCGCATTGGCCAGAAAGGAAGAAGCAATTGCTCCAAAAGTTAGCGAGACGAAAAAATAATGTGGAGGGAGCAAGAAAGCTATTTCATAGAATTAGCGCTCTCTACAGTGGTATCAGCAGGCATTGTATCCAGAAATGGTTGAATGGAAATAGCAGTTTTGGTAAGATTAACAATTTTCCTGTTTCACAAATTACCAGCCTGACAAAGGATATCGAAAATAAAAGGAAATCAGTTTATAATACTATAAAGCATTTTGCTACCCAAGCCTTGGAAGAGCAACTTCTTTCTTTTGGTTTGATACCCGAAGAAATGGTTGGTGATGGAAACTGCTTTTTCCGAGCAGTTACTCGAATGATGTACTGCACTGATGAATACCATATGCCATAGTTAACTATGGATATGCTGATCAGACGACAAGCTGTTTAACGAAGTTCGGATTTTCCGGAAGATCACCAAAATTATGTTTTGCAGGACCACCAGTCTGTGGATTCTTACATCAATGAAATGTCTAACAATGGTACATGGGTAGATAATGCTGTAATATGTGCCACAGCAGACGCGTTTGACATTGAAATAAATGTTCAATGGAACATGTTTCGACTTTTCAACCCTTAAACGAAAACCAACAGATAGTTCGGCAGAACCACTAACCCTTTGTTATAACCACCGCACTTTAACTTTATTGCTCAGAACTGCAAAAACAAAATCTTTTGTTATTTATTTTTTCAGAAGTAGTCTGCTTCGATTTTGGTCCTGCTTCGAGTTTGGGTCTGTGATCGAGAATCGAAGCAGGCTCAAACTTCAAACGATGTTTTTATTTTTTTCAGTGAAACGTTCTGCACTTTAACTTCATTGCTCAGGAGCTGCAAAAACGATATCTTTTGTTATTTATTTTATCAGAAGTAGTCTGCTTCGATTTTGGTCCTACTTCGAGTTTGGGTCTGTGGCCCAGAATCGAAGCATGCTCGAACTTCGAACAATGCTTTTATTTTTTGACATTGTTTATACTTTTACTTGAAATATATAGTTTAAGAACACCTAACTAATAAATACCTTTCACCTTCCTTTCCTTTTATTTACCCCCATCAGAGATTAGATGGTCTTAAACATTGATTGCTCATTAGTATTGTTTGCTGCATGTTTATTACAGCTGCTTCGAATTTGTGTCTGCTTCCAATAAGTGGCCCAACACTAGTAAAAGACTTCTTCTTATTAGTTGTTTCCAAAATATTTCTAAGATGGAGAATCAGATTGCAAAATCAACAAATGTTATAATCACTGAAGCGCAAAACGTGTTGTTGTGTATATGTGTGTGAAAATGGTAAAGAAGAGAAGTCAAGAAGATTTTTTGTTGACGTTTTTTATGATTAATCATGTGGAATGAATCTTAGTTGTAAGGGAAAAGAAGTATTTTTAAACAAGTTAACATGAAAATACCCTAGAATTTTGGAATCGAAGAATAGTCTCTAATGCCAACATTTATGGCGGCTTTTACTGACATTTAATATCTGTTTCAAGCAAAACTTGTGGTTCCAGAAGTAACAAATTACTTTCTTGAGGCTTTCATAGCTATAATAATAAGTAAGTGCTGTAATCTTTAAGTCAGCCTGAGTCTGTGTTGTCTCTACTTTCGTTTTTAGTTTCATCTCTACTATTTGTGACTAGCATGTTTATTCGATCCTTTCTTAGTACTCTCTGTTTCAAAAAGGCGCCCTCTTTATTCTTGATAGATTTCTTCATCATCTCTGACTAAACTTGAGCTGTCTTGTTCATTTTTTCTGGATTTAAACAGCTTTTCAGTACTGTAATGATTTCTGGCGTGCATGATATAATGAACCAACCAGAACCGAGCATGAACCGAACATGAACCGACCAAAAACATTAAGCAATCAAAAAAAAAAAAAAAAATGAATAAGTAATATTGAAAAGTGCAGCCTTCCGGGAAACGTGGGTATACTGGTCTGGTTTGCAAAGTACGCGTGTTAGCACGGCTCTGATAATAATTAGGAAGAGAGAATTTGGCACTGAGCACGAAGAACGAATAATGATATAGCGAAGAAACAAATTTTCTTCGGTCGATGCAGTAGAATATTGTCATAAACAAGGTGTTGCGGCATGCTGAAAGTTATCTCCATTCCGGGATAATTAGCATTTTATTCAATTTCTCAGTAATAACAATACCAACAAAGGAAAAGCTGAAAGATGTACAGATTGAAGTTGTAAAAACTTTCCTTAAAACAAGGGCGTTTAGTTAACTCTCATTGTTGTTGTGTTTTATGCTTTTTTAAAAGGTTATTTAGTTTACGTGTGCCGTTATTTTTGTTAAAGATGATTTAATCTCTAAATTTCTCTTATCAAACATACGAATCACCCAGGAGTATCTCGTTCACATGCTTTAGTCATTCATTGAGGCCCCGGATGATCAACCTCGTTTCCAGTTCCTTCTCTCCTTTCTGGTCGATTGACGGTGCTATCCAACTACAAGCCCTTGGATTGAGGTTTCACAAATGATGAAAGTATTATTGTCCATGCCTTTTGTACTTAGCACTTGTTGCTTGATTTTTCAAATTCTGATAAAAAAGCAGTGGCAACTTACTTAAATGAACACGTGCTCCAGGTCTGAAAATAAGGCTTAGTACCCTGTGAAAGGTAGGAATGCTGGTAAGTATTCGAAAAATCATCTAGGATACTGGGTGTAAGTTAATAAAAAATAGGAAGAAACAAGCTAGACTGACTGATATGTTGTTGTCATCCAGGCTAAAGTTGCTTCCTGTGAAGAAAGAGAAGAACGTTGTGACAGAATGTTAATGATTACGTTTCTGATTGTTTTCTGGTTGGTTCATGTTCGGTTCTGGTCGGTTCATGCTATATCATGTACGGATTTCCCGAGCAACCGTGCAACAATGGCGGGAAGCGGAAAGTAGAAAGTAGCCACTTATTTGCTTGTTTTTTAATGATATTTCAATTTTTTTCAAAATTAGTAGTCAGTGATAGGTTCAGAGAAGAAATTAAGGCAATATTTTGAAAAAACTGATGCAAAATATTATTATTTTTAGATTATATTTGCTTTTGATTGACCTGTTGCTTTTGATATAACCCTCTGGGGGCGTACACTAAAGTATATTTTTGGAAAATATTCTCTCTTTTTTGTTACTGAAGGGAAGGAAAACAAAAAGTTTCAGATGCTGTTTGTTAAATGACCTGGAAATCTTTATCCCTTACTCTCTTTTTTTAGCCAATCACTATGCCGCTCTTGGATCAGGTGAAAGATCAAGCCATGTTTTGGCCAATCATTATTGGTCTTACCTGTTGCAATGCTTTGATTTTGTTGCTCACATGCTTTCGGCAACACCTTCCTACTCGCTCACCATGGAAGATACATGTGCTGTCTGTTCTTTTCTTTTGTTTCTTGTGCAGTATACCTTGGGAATGGTACAGGTGTGTTTACACTGTCATTTTTTTTCTTTCGTTTCTTGTGCAGTATACCTTGGGAATGGTACAGGTGTGTTTACACTGTCATTTTTCTTTTTTTATAAGTTTAGCCCTGGTTGTTGTTGTTGTTGTTGTTGTAACCGTGCTTTGCTGTTGATGTAGGTTCCACTAGTTGACCACTACCTGATAATTTCGTCATTCACCCTAACAACAAACAGTTTTTCAACTTTTATTTATAAAAATTATAAAAAAATATTTTATACTGCGGAAATAAATTGAGTATGAGACATAAAAATTTGTTAAAAATATCCACCTTTTTTTTCAAGTATGATACTCTAGCCAAATTAAAAAATACTATGATGATATGCATCATGGGCTGTATTCAAATCAAGTTGGATGTGTTGGTAGAACCAACTTACCAACTATGTTTAGCTTTGAAATCATTTCAAGAACAATCTTTATTTTTATTTCAGGCTTTATAAGGAGAAATTAGCAGAAAAAACTGCGACTATATCGGCAGCTATTCCTCTCGAATGCACCCCGCACGACTTAACGGCGTGGGCATCGCTGAAGTTATGGATGAAAGATACGTTCACTGTGTCTGATAATGTGTGCGTCAAATATCATAAAGACGTTCTGGTGGATCCGATTTGGGAAATATCTCCTTTGCAGGTTCGATTTTGTACCTTTTTTTTTGGTTGGTGAATACTTCATGTAATTCTCACCATATCTATGTTCATTCATTCAGTCTTTGTTTTCATTTTTCCATTACATTTTAAGTATTTTGCAATCACGAATTTTAATATTCCTCATTCTATTCACGAGATATTTTTACAAAATGACTTACCGGTTAATTCCTTTATAACATAACATAACATTATTATTGTGATATTCAGGTTATATACAGGAGAACCTCTAGAATCAGATCTTAATAAAAAATAAATTAATATACTATACTTAATAAACAATAACAAAAAAGCAAAAGCAGAACAAAAACACACCAACCCACACAAATACATAAAACAAAGTTTCCAGGACAACATGTAGCTCGAGGCTTGTTACTGACTAGTTGAAAAAAGAAGGCAGTCACACGAGATAAGTATAGTGACCAGCTGGAGCCAATGGTTTCACCTGATACATTAGAATAAGGCAGTCCAAGAGTAAGAGATGAAATGACCAACTGGAGCGATGAAAAATAGAAAAATAGAAAAATATATACACATAGTTAGAAAAAATGGAAAAGTTAGAAAAATCGGAAAAAATAATTTATTTAGAATTAATTTATAGTGATAGTCTTTGGTGCGAATTTCAGTACTGTTCTGCCATGCGGGACATTTTGAGCTAAACCTTCGTAGGTCTCATTGGTCCACATATGTGTGACATGTATGTTTAATTGTTGTTGTTGTTATTGTTATTGCAGCCATGACTTTTCCATGTTTTTAACCAATCAACTGTTGGCAAGTACTACAAAAACTATCGAAATATTGACACTTTTTTGTGTTATTTAAAAAGCGATTAGAAGTCCTATGAAATTTCCTTGTAGCTGGTACTTGTAGCTTGGCTTAATTCATTTTTATTTTATATTTACCGATGTAAAGAGTTAAATGAAATAATAAAAAGAAGGTCCGGCAATCGCACCAGTCAGTAAAATTATAACATTCAAGCATATTCCGAAAAACTAGAGAGCAAAGAAAAAACTAGCCTCAGCTCCAGGTCCTCTGAATTTTTGCTCGTTTCGTAGGGCCTTTGAATAATGCTTGAAAAAGCTGACAGGGCACCAGCGAAGGGGTTGCACATAATCATAGATCGCAGAAATTAATTTTCATGGTTTTCGCGGTTTTCTTGTAAAGTCGCGAAAAGTCAAGCCCCACATAATATGCAAAAGCTGTCTGACCGCAAAAATCTGTTTTTATGGTAAGTGAAAAGAAAACAATTTGGATTTTTTTACTCAACAAAAAATTGATTTAATGGCCAAGTTAAAAAAAATTAAAGAAAATTATAAATCAGGAAATTTTCAGAAAGTCTTTACAACTAAAATAGATAAATTCCCGCCAAATTGGAAAAACAAAACAGCAAGTTTTACTGTAACAATTGAAATCTATGTTTGCTATAGTTTCAGATGCAACTATTTTTCTTCCGCCTCGGGAGAACTTTGATTTTGCTGTGATTGATCTTACCTATGAGTGAAATGACTTCCTAAATGTATCTGTCAGCAATTAGCGGATCTGTAAACTCTTCGGTTCACAGAATTTGTTGGGTAAATTTATGGAAAAGTGAAATGATGTGTCATTTTGCCTTTTAGGCAGCCACCGTTAGTGCCATGCGTCTTATTGTGGAACCCATGAAACAGTTCTTCTCGGCCCTGGGTACCAGCTTTCGTTTGTTGTTGAAAGAACTGCCTGTGCAATGGCAACCTATCATCGCTGTGACTGTCATATTGGTCATACTGTTTCTAGCCTCTGTTTTTATCATGACCGCGTCTGGGTTAGAGATACGCACACCCTTATTGAGTATAGGCTTCAGGAATCAGCAGACCGCGATTGAACAATATCAGTTGCAAATCGAAAATCTGAAAAAAGAAAATAATGAACTGGTGGAAGAAAGAAATGTGCGGGTGCAACATTTACCTCTCGCTGACGCTCCTCCTTTGAGATCCCATGAGCAGAGAAGATTTCAGCAGATTGAACCAGTTCAAAATATTGGATCTCGACAATTTAACACACGACAAGTCGTTTATCGCCACCAAAGTCGTGAACAAGTGATAGAAAATCTCAACCATGCGCCGAATAATGTTGAGTCCGAAGTGAATGTGGACAGTAATGTCATACAATCCTTAGATGAACTGTCGTTGGAAGACCAGCGTGAGGTATCTGCCCGTAATTCACAGCGTCACTATAGCGACGCTCCGTGTGATGTATCGCGAGGTGCTAACAGAAGTGTGACGCACCCTGTGGAGCACGAAGATGTGTCACCGGCTGTTCAGAGGCAAGCTAGTGAACATAATTTTGATTCGCTTGAGGAGAGTGAAAATTTGAATGAAATTTCTAGGCCCGAACTTCACCATGACGATTCGATTTTCAATGAGCAGTTGCATGATGAGGGTTCTGCGGATGCAATTCAAGAAATAGATGAAAATATTGTGTCGGAACTTGATATAAATGACTATACTGTAAGAAATACTAGAGAAGAGGACTCTGGGTTTGAAATTGTCAACCGTGACGTAGCCACCTGATTATGTATTAGTATGATTCGACGCATATTTGTTGACGTGATTTCTTTGGCTAGCCTACTGATGTTTATCATAATATTAGCCTCAATACCAAGTCTACAGACAGTAAAGAGTTCTTGTAGGGTGGACTCCAGGCACAGAACTGTTCCCTTCATAATTGACAGAATGTTGACAGAAAGACGAGAGTGCTAAAAGAGAGTCATATAGGAGGAGATGTCGAGTAATAGTTTTTAAGCAACAAGCTACAGTTTGTGCAAAGTTCTGATTGCCTAAAATTACGTTACCAATTTATAGACCATACGAGAAAACATAATGCGTGAAAGTGAAGAATGAAATCTTATGTCTCTGAGTAGAATTTCCTACTACCTTAAGGGAAGTAATTTTCGCGGAAGATATTTTCGCGGAATTAATTTTCGCGAATTAGGCACTTTTCCGCGAAAATAAATTCCGCGAATTTGAAGATCTTTGACTTGAATCGCGAAAATTTCTTCCGTGAAAATTTCTTCTCAGCCCTAAATACAATAATATTTTCTGATTTTCTATTTTTCTCTATTTTTCATGCAAAATAACTCTTGCAAATTTCATAGATATTTTAAGAATCGCGAAAATAAATTCCGCGAATTCTGTTGGCAAACACTGAATCGCAAAAATAAATTCCGCGAATTTCGTAAATTTCAAAGGCTGAATCCGCGAAAATAAATTCC
Organism: Stomotoca atra; assembly: GCA_036873935.1. Taxonomy (NCBI): domain Eukaryota; kingdom Metazoa; phylum Cnidaria; class Hydrozoa; order Anthoathecata; family Pandeidae; genus Stomotoca; species Stomotoca atra. The sequence goes on from JAYJMG010187014.1 coordinate 10,334, forward strand.
GCGAAAATTTCTTGTCGCAAAAATTTCTTCCCTTTAAGTACTCTGCTCATAGTTTGTGAAGATGTGACTGGAAGCTGTTTTTATACTGAGACTGATTTTTGCCTTCACTCGTGTGGTCAGCACCCCCTGATAATGTCAAAAATAAAGTGAAATGATCTGGTAATCAGGGGGTGTAAAGTTTTGGGAAAAGTTAATTATGAAAAGAGGAGAAAGTTACTAGAAAAGGTAGCGGAAAAGCTTTCCGTAAATGAAATCTGTAAATGTCAATTTTTCCATTGAGCCTTCCTAACCGACAAAATCGTTGCTAAGTCCCTGTGAAGAAATGCACTCCTCCATATTGACTTTTTAACGATTTTGCACGCTGACTATTACGGTTTTTATAAAGTGTATTGCTGCGCTGAAGAATTCAAAGCATAAATACAGCTGTTTTAAGGTGTGCCTAGCCAAGATACTTATAGCTCTGTTTTTCTTCAACTTCATTCAAAGCGATAACTCAGCAGGCACACCATGGTCAAACGACGTTGCGATAACACTGTCACAACATCATAACGCTGCGGCAACGTCACTTGACCATGATGTGCTCGCTGGAAAAGAGGGGCTAGGAAGGCTGTCTTGAGGTGTACCCTGTTTTATGATATTTGATCTTTGTATATGATGGTAAAAGTTTTATTATGAAACCGCGTTATATTGAGTTTTAAGTTACAAAATTTATAACATTAGATAATTTATTTAAATCGACTTTATTTTTCGAAAGAACGCATTTAATAATACTCTCATCTGACAACAACAGCCCAGTGTGGAGGAGTGCAATTCTGTTGAAACGATACGCATAATGCATCTCGTTCCGATAGAAATGCACTCCTCCACAGTGATTTTTTTAAACGATTTTGCCCACTGGGAGTTTTTATGTTGAGTTAAGGTAGCACTGACCGTTGAGCATTGATTTAACATCATTGCACATTTCATAAAATTTTTCCTCTTTCTCTTCATTGAATCCTCATAAAATTCTGAACAGTGTATGTCAAAGAGTTGCTTTTAGTAACGATGTAATTTGTTTGTTAAAAAAATAAAGTTTAGTGTGGGAAAATAACGCTTAAAAAATTAGAAAAAAA